>BHFT01054162.1:0-63496 GCA_004320025.1 Laticauda laticaudata
TAAAGGCACAGCGACAATCAAACTGGCAGAGGTGAAAGAAATTTGGCTGTGGGGAGGTGGTGCAGAGTAGCCCAAAAACCTCCCTCCGCCCCCTTTTTTTGTGGGGCACGCGCAACGGCGCTTCCCTTAAATGGGACTTTCAGACTAGTCGGAAAGAAGGCTAAAGACAAACAAACCGAATTGCAATCAAACCTGCTGTGATATGAGCTAAAATTCCTGTTTCGGTCAATCGAAAGCACTGCCTGTCTCGCACGAGGCTGAGCAAAAACTGGGAAATGCTGAGGAGGAGTCACGTGGAGGAGTAGCGTTCCACAAATCAAGCTCAGTCTATGAATGCGGAGACTGAAGCACCTCCCACTACTGGATGCTCTGAACAGCTCATAGGAGAATATAAATCTTCTATTGTAGTCACTCATGTATATGGCTCAGCATCTATGTGACTAGTTGTTCAATTCCAGGACCTTGTACTCTCTTTTTGTACTATGACTCTCACCTGCAGTAACTGACACTACTTGAGCTCTCAATTCCTTAAACTCTATTCCCAAAGCCTCATTATCTTTCTTTTCTAAATTAGATAATTTAGAAAGTCTTTTCTGGCAGTGTCATAAAAACAAACCTAAGGATAGCACCATATCCATTCTACACAATGAATTTAATGCATAAAATGTCATACTCTACTAGGTTCTATCATCAATTAAGAGATTCCTCCTCAACTTTGTAGTATTTACAATATGCAATTATAAAATGTTCCACTTTATTCCCCCATGCTATTTAATAACTTCATGACCCTGCAAGTAAGATCATTTGGAAGTTTAGAGCTAATGTTATCATATGCTAATTGCAACCAGCTCTTCCTTTCCTTTCCACTGGATATGCTGAAAAGGATGCAAAAGGGCCAACTGACCATGGTAGAGGAATTCATTATGTTCTGGATGGAGTTACACTGTTCCAAAGGATCAGTTTCACATTTTGGAGAAACTTATGGATCTATCTTTCACACCAAAGATATAATTTGTGTGCGAAGCACATTTTTACCAGCTTAGACTGGTATGTCACTATAATCGTATTTGATTGACAGCCTTGTTACAGTAACTTCTTGTTTTAATTACTGTAATGCACCATAAATGAGACTTCCTTTGAAGACAGTTAAGACATTGTTTCAGATTTGAATTTGAGACGCCAATCTTAATGTCATAATTTGGAACTACAGCATCTGAAATAACATATTTCCCTACATGTCCCTCCCAATAACATAGGATGACTTTCAGAGCCCTTTTAGAATATTTTGTCAAGTGACATATGCCTAGTGTCATCTTTAATTTTTCTGGAGCTAATTCTTTTTATTATTTCAGTGCTATTACGCTGTTTTTCCCTCTGCCTTTTCTTGTTATAGGTTTGTTATTTTACTATGTATATTTTGTAATAAAAGAGTAATGTATATATTAAGATTCTAATTATAAATTACCTTCTTATATTTCTTACAGTAAATTACCTATAAACTACCTTTAAATATATAGCAAATATTTAAATAATGCAGAAGCTCTGAACTTGCTAAATGACATTCTAAAGATGGTATCAGGAACATGCTCTGTCCCATTTACAACCAAAGCAGCAATACATTCTTTACAAGCTAAGGAGAATAAAAATTAGTCAAACAAAAACAGTTCAAAACCAGGTAGACAGTAAAATTAGTTCATTATACCAAAAGAATCCACAATGAAGATCCAGAAGCAAGAAATGGAAGCAAATTTGATTAAATGAAGGCAGTGATTGATAGAAATTATGAGTGATTAAACAAACAATTGCAGTTGCTGGTGACACTGGGAGCTGTAATAGTTCTCCACTGTGGTGGAGATGGCATCCAGAATTGGGTTATCAGTTGCTGCTTGCTGATTGGATTGAGTCTTTCAGATCTTTGTGGACACTCTCCCATTCCTAAGGGTGCCCCAGAAATTGACTCAATCAGCTAGCTGGACGTGTATTTTTTTGCTCCTACAAAATCTCAAATCTACAGAAAATTAGGCCTAAATTATTCAAAAAACAATCCTGTATGCTGTTTCCTGGGCAGCTGGACCAGTCTACTACTTAAGCGAATGTCTAAATGGAACAAAAGATTGGTCGGGGATAGGCACTTTCAGTATAGGGCTTTGCCCTTTGCACTTTAGTTCATCTGCTCCCGTAACATTTTCGAAACTATTGGCAGCCCTGACAGCCCACCTTAGGGCCATTCCAGAGTCCAGTGCTATCCGGATGATATACTGGTCCAGTCATCCTCCCCATCTCGAGCAGCAGAGGATTTGGAGATCACCATTCAGGTGTTCCAGGAGCATGGCTTCTCTGTCAACGAGGCCAAGAATCACTTCACTCCCACCAATAGTTTGCTCCATCTGTGAGCCATAACAGATACCATTTCCTGCAGAGTGTCCTTGTCCCAGGAGCATCAGGAGAGTATCAGAGAGTTGACTGGGCAAGTAAAATCTAAGAACAGGGTACCCCTGGCTACGATTTCTAAACTCCTGGGTAAGATGATATCATGCATTAATATAGTGGCTAGATTGCATGCCAGGGCACTCCAATGGTTTCTTCTTCCTTATCAGAGGATAGGTAAAGTTGCTCCCATTCCTAGGTCAGATTAACTCCGCAAGTCATTAAGTCCTTTCGATGGTGGTCATCTGAGGCCTTTCCTCAGGGCTCTTATTCAAGGACCCTGACAGGCTGGTGCTGACCATGGATGCCAGCCTTTATGGCTGGAGAGCCAATCTCCAATCCAGGATGGTCCAGGGACAAAGGTCTCAGGCAGATTTAAGCCACAATATTAATTGGCTAGAACTAAGGGCAGTCCATCTGGCCCTGAGGCAATTAGAGGAACTGTCTCAGATAGGGACATCCTGGTCTTAACTGACAATGTGTCAACCAAGGTGCATATTAACCACCAAGGGGGAACACATTCAAGGCCTGATGCTGGAAGCAGAACAGCTCTGTCTATGGGCAGAGAGGCACCAGGTATCGCTCAGAGCTGAGCACATTGCAGACGTGACCAACGTTGAGGCTGACTGGCTTAGCAGAGCCACCATAGACGACACAGAGTAGTGTTTGCACCCCACTTTGTTTCAGGAGCTGTTGGAGCGCTTCGGATTGCCAGCAGTGCATCTCTTCGCTTCTCAGGACAACGCACAACTCCTAAGATTCTACTCCAAGTTTGCGGTTCCAGGGGTGGAGGGGACGGACGCTTTAGGCAGACCTTGGCCAATGAAACTTCTCTTATGCCTTTCCTTCTCTGCTCCTGATCCTAAGGGTGATTCAGAAACTTTTTGGGAAAAAAGCAAAACACATACTTGTGGCTCCTCATTGGCCCAGAAGCCATGGTTTGCAGACTTAGTAAACCTATCTGTGTCCCACCCTTGGAAGATTCCGGTGGACAGAGTGTCTCTCAGCCAGGGACCAGTTTTACATCCGGAACCCCAGTGGCTTCAATTGACCACTTGAAGATTGAGTGGGGGATCTCTGATCCGGGAACATTACTCCTCCAAGGTGACACAAACCATTCAAGCCTCCAGGAGACCCCCCCACCAATTGCATCTATGATACAACTTGGAAGGCTTTCTGCAAATGGTGCTCTACATCTGAGAGGGATCCCACCAATGCCTTAGTTGCCCAGATGCTGGACTTTCTTCAAGATGGCCTGGACCAACATGTCGCAAAGGCAGGTGGCAACCTTGTCTTCTGTGCTCTCCTTGGGGGGAGCAGAATCCCTAGCTATCCCACTGTCCGCAGGTTTCTGAAGGGACTACAAACCTGAGGCTTCTAGTTGTTCATCGCTATCCGACATGGGACCTCTCTAAAGTACTGCATTTGCTGACTGAGGCCCCATTTGAACCACTGAGATCTACTTCCCTGCAATTTTTGTCTTGCAAGGTGGCCTTAGGAGCAATCATCTCTGCCAGAAGGATTTCGGACTTGGCTGCCTTATCTGTCAGGAAGGACCTTTGTATGTTTCACACCAACTGAGTTGTGTTAAGACTAGACCCTTCATTCATGCCAAAGGTGAACTCTTGGTTCCACACAGCCTGGGAACTAATCTTGCCTGATTTTTGTTCACATCTTGTACATTCTTCAGAAAAAAGATGGTACACTCTAGATGTTCGAAGAGCTCTGCGTATTTATGTTAAGCGAACCTCTCCCTTCCGGAGGTCTGAATCCCTCTTTCTTTCCTTCCAATCTTCTACTATGGGTTGCAAGGTTACTCCAACAACTGGGGGGAGATGGATAAGACTATGTATATCCAAAGCCTACCAATACCAAGGTCTTGCAGTTCCTCCAAGGATAAGGACCCATTCAATGAGAAGTGCATCAACATAGACAGCATAAGCCACTCAGGCATCTCTGGAGGAGATTTGCAGGGCAGCAACCTCAGCCTCACCTTCTTCATTCATCAAACACTACAAGCTGGACTCTTTTGCATCTGCGGAGTCAGCCTTTGGATGGAGAGTTCTTCAAAAGGTCCACCCTGTCTAGGGGATTCGGATCGCACTAGGGCCACCTATAGGATACCCAGCTTTGGTATGTCCCAATCCTGGATGCTATCTCCACCACAATGGAGAAAGGTAGTTGATTCTTACCTGATATGACTTTTCTCCTTGGGTGGAGATAGCATCCAGCCCTGATGTGAGTCCATTCTGAATCCAGTGGAGCATGTTATAACAAAAACAAAAAAAAACCACACATCAGTCTGTCACTATTCCTTTGCAAATTTCTGGGATACCCTTCGCAACAGGGGAGCGTCCTCAAAGATCTAACATACTCAGTCCAATCAGCAAGCAGCAATTGATAACCCAATCCTGGATGCTATCTCCGCTCAAAGAGAAAGGTCGTATCAGGTAAGAAACAATGACCCTTTTAACATCATGTTCAAAGTATTTCTGTAGGAACCCAGATATTGCTAATTATCTAAAACTATGGATGAGTTCTTAAACCTGCATGTTTGTCTCAATTGCTCACTCCATTTTGCCTCTTGCATTCTTTAATATACAGTAGAAACTGAAATAATAGAATCGATTTATACATAGCTCGTAAGCTACCATTTAGATATGAACCTGCAGTTGCTTCAATCTTTCCTCATCTAACCTTGAGATATGCTTCCTTCTCAAGGCCCCACTTTTACAGTGGGGATAGTAGGTATGGAAGCTCCAATCAGCAAGCCTCCACAAAATACTAGAGATTATCTCTGTGTCTCTGGGAGTCCATTATTTCTTCCTCTTCAATTAATTTCAATAGACCAGATAAAGCCTAGCTTTAGAGTACATAGCGATATAGGCCTGGAGATTGTGCTCACTTCAAAAACACACATCAGTTTGGAAGAACTCTCCATAACTCAGTAATTTCCAAGTACAGGTAGTCCTCAGCTTTCAACAGTTCATTTAATGATTGTTCAAAGGTACAACCACACTGAAAACACTGACTTATGATAATTTTTCACACTTATGACTGTTGCAGCATCCCCATGGTCACATGATCAAAATTCAAATGCTTGGCAACTGATTCATATTTATAACAATTGCAGTGTCTTGGGGTCACTTTTTGCAATCTTCCAACAAGCAAAGTCAATGGAAAAGCCAGATTCACTTAACAATCTTGTTACTAACTTAACTGCAGTGATTCAACTTAATAACTGTGGCATGAAAGGTTGTAAAATGGGGCAAAATTCATTTACCAAATGTCTCGCTTAGCAACATAAATGTTGGGCTCAACTGAGGTCACAAGTTGAGGACTACCTGTAGCAGTATGGTGAAGAGCATGCCAAGTACTGTACAACTCTTCTTGAAGTAGCTGGACTTAGTAATTTACACTTAGATCTTCATTGGCTATCAATTTTCCATAGGGCACAACTTAAGATGATACTCTTGACCTTTAAAGCCAAATGGCTTGAAGCTTTAGCTGTGGAACCATCTTTCATACTATGAACCATGTAAAGATCAGCAAGAAAGGCCTTTCCTGTATGCTTAAAATCTTTTAAAAATATTTTGCTGATTAAGTTGAAAAGCATTATTATATTTTATATAAAATGCTTTTATTCTTGGAGGTATACCCTAAGTATTAGATTACCAACAAAACAAGAAATCCAGTAACAAGCAACACAGCTATTGGCCTATCTTGCACGTGGAAAATGCAAAAGGAACAATTATACAGTAAAGCAGCCTTCCTCAACCTGATTTTTGTCTCGTACAATACGCTGAAAGTCCTATCATTTCCTCTGAGTATCAGTTATCCAAATAATGGGAATTACAATGAAATGCGGTGGGGGGAAGGGAACATATTGATGGAGACGAGGATAGGACACGAACAAAAATATTTGTGAAACCGTGCTCTTGCTCACAAATTTTAATTCTGTAAAGACTACATTAGCATCGCTACAACAGAAGCACAAAGGCGGCAGGTGTCCGTTAGGGAAGATTACTTCAGTATGCATTTCACCACTACATGCTATTAGGGCCTGAATTACCTTTTTTCAGACTGCTTAAATGCGACTTAGTCAGGCTTTACCCACGCGTAAGCATCGTTTCTCTCCCCTTCCCACCCCTTCAGTCAGTGACAAGACATCGCGCCGCCCCCTCAGAGAAAGCGGGAAAACTCTACCGCCCCCTCAAGAGTGGAAGGCCGTGAAGAGAAAACGAAAAGCCCGTCTGAAATTCGTGAAATAAAAAGACTCGCCAAATCGCTTACCCTGCCCACAGCGACTGCAGCAGAGCTACCCCCTCTGTTCCTGGCGGTAACCGGGGTCGGCTCCCTCTCCTCGTCACTGGAGAAGTCCGGCTGCGCGGGGATTCCAGGCACGTTGCGGGTGGTGAGGTGCTGAAGGTAGAGCTGCACATAAACATCCTTACGCTGTTCGCCTCCGGGCAGGCTCACGTTATTAGCAATCAGTTCGTTTTTCAGCTTCTCCTTGGTGAGCACCGACGGGTCCGCCAAAAACTCGGGCATTGCCAGACTCTGACTCTTCCCCGAGACAGCAAGAAATGGAACGGCCAACAAAGCGGAGGGAAAGGGGGGGGGAACCAAAGGGAAGAGAACAATCCGCACGACGCTCACCGTACCCGACCACAGAGCGCACAAAACAACGGACAGCTTTGCCCATATGCCAATAAAATGTATTCTGATTGGTCGGCGGAAACCCAAATCGGTCCTGGGATTGGCTGCCTGGCCTAAGAGGCTGTGCGCGGGTTCCCCTCAGAGACCTACATTGAGTAAGCCTCTCAGTCGCGTAATTTAAAATCGACTCAGGCAAGAGTGGTGGGAGGTTGGGGTTTCCCTTCCCCTTCTTTCTTGCCTGGGATTCAACTTATGTCGTACCGCTCCGTTACAGATAACCGAGTCTACCGATGATTGGTTTAGTATAATATATAGAAAATCATTTTGAGAAAATGACCGAAGTTGTGATTTCTCGGATCTTCTCGACCAGAAAGAGGAGCTGTGGAGGAGGGTAGAGATAAGCACCTTCTGTGAGGGAAGATTTTTACTGAGCACAGCGGAAACTGTCGTTTGTGGTTTCATGAATACCTTGTGCGAGTGTTTATTGAAGCATGTTACGGCCGCCTCCTGTGTCCTGTTTTCCTTTAATAATTTCATTTGAAACTCTTGTTTCTTATCCTTTTGGATATGGTAGAACCTGTTTGAAACCTGAAAAGCATTTTGTATACAAAGCTTATGTAGGATTAATCAAACTTTTTGCAAGGTGGCTTTTTTAAAAAAGTACATTAATTGAATGACTAGCTCTTAATTTTGTTATGATGGCTTTGGGATGCTTCATTAATAGGGTTATTTTTATTTCAATTAAAATGATTGACAATTATAAGTCTGTGACTAACAACAGTTAAAAACAGACCAATAACAATAAATACATAATTAGCCATAATCACAAGCTTCAACATGACCAACTTACAGGATCTGCCACATGCTCCTGCTGTCCTGTCTGGTGATTTAATCACATCTTCAAAGACTTTGGCAATGATTTGTACTATTGTATTCTAATCTCCAGGGAGATGATGATCCAAAGAGACTATTACAGAAAAGACTCCTTTCCTGGGTATAGCCAGATGGCACTTTTTAATACACAGGAACTGTGGTGAGGCTCCCCTGCTAGATCTGTAGACACAATTGGAGAGAGTAATTTCCTCAGATACCCTGCCCCATGCCATGAATGGATTTATAGGTAATTACTATAAATCTGGAGGCCAAAACATATAAAGACAAGTTGCTGGAATTGGATATGTCTAGTTTAATGAAAAGGACTAGGGTGATAAGATAACAGTGTTCCAATATCTCAGGTGTGGCCACAAAGAAGAGGGAGTCAAGCTATTCTCTAAAGCACCTGAGGGCAGGACAAGAAGCAATTGATGGAAACTAATCAAGGAGAAAAGCTATCTAGAACTAAGAAATCCTGACAGAACAATTAACCAGTGGAACAACTTGTCTCTAGAAGTTGTGAATTCTCCAACACTGGAAGTTTTTAAGAGATTGGACAGCTATTTGTCTGAAATGTTATAGTGTTTTCTGCTTGAGCAGCGGGTTGGACTAGAACATCTCTAAGGTCCCTTCCAATTCTTATTCTATTCTACTAATACCTTGAAACCGGCAATCAATGCAGCTTTCAGAGTAGAGGAATATAGGCATCAATCAAGCACACATAATTTGCCCGCGCTGCTGCCTTTTGAACAGGCATGAGTACCTTTTTTTTTTTTAAATGGCTGGACTGTGATAATATAAATATCTCTTCTGAGGTAAACTTGAGTCCTGATAATATGTACAGGATTTTTTTTCTTGACAATAATAAGAGGTGGTTTGCCATTTTATTCTCAGTCTAGTTTACAAACATGAAATTTTGATGTTGCATTCCAGTACTAACCAGATCCTAGCTGTGGATCTTGGCAGTCTGAAATCAACCAAGGTCTGCACAATAATTTCTTTCTTTTTAATTACTTTGCTCTTAGAAGTTGGAGAAAGGAAAGAGGATCATCCACTCAATGTATAGGGGGAAATAGTCAAAGAAGTGGCGGTAGCCCACATTTTGGGAGAAAGTAACTCCATAGTTGAGGCCAGTTTTGTGTAGTGTTAAGATGCAGGAAAAAAATAAAATAAAAGTATGAGTTCCAGTTCCACCTTAGGCACTGTTGGAAGAATTATCCTTCTGGGTTCAGTTCCAAGTGAGGAAAAAGACACTGGAAACGTGGGCTGTTTGGAAGGTTTAATGGTGGACAGGACCACATGGCCTGGAACTCCAGAGTGAAAAGGAAGGATGATCACATGCTTCAAGGTAATGGAAGAGATCAAGAAAGGCTTGAGATGCTGAGAGTGCCTAGGTTTTATAACCTTTGTTGGGATTTGAATTGGAGCTTGTATTCTGATTGGTTGCAGACTCCCGTGGGACCATGCAGGGGCAACTCTGTAGGCTGTCCTGAGTTCCAGGCTTGGTTGAGCCTTGCTGGATGATGATGCACTGAAAGGGCTCTTGGGCAATTGCTGTACCTTTACCTGGAGATCTTTGTTATATAAAGTATTCTGGCCCAGGCCTTAATGGCCCACCCATTAACAAAAGTGTAGGTAAGTTTCTGCTTCTGAGTTTCTGCTCTTTTTAGGGGAAATGTTCTGCCTTTTTAATATTTCCAAAGATATTTCATTTTTCTAGGAGAGGGGTGGATTTTAACTTCCTACAGCACAAAGCCAGCTGGTGACTTTGGGCCAGTTAGTCTCTCTTATCTCTATAAAAAAGTTTTAAAAAATATTACCAGGAAGGGACCAATCCAGGCAGATGCTGGTAGTTAAGACTGATTCCAAAGCAACAACCCTGCCCCAATTATAGGTGTTAAATGAAACTAAAACAATATTTGTTGTTAGTCACTAAGTGTCCAACCCATTGGGATCCCATGGACAATATTCCTCCAGGCCTTCCTGTCCTCTACCATCCCCCGGAGTCCATTTAAGGTCATGCTGACCGCTTCAGTGACTCCATCCAGCCACCTCATTCTCTGCTGTCCTCTTCTTTTGCCCTCAATCATTCCCAGCATAAGGCTTTTCTCCAATAAAACAATATAGTTAGATACATATTTTTAATTTCAAAAAATCTTTTAATAAAGTAATGTAAGTAATAGGATTCTATGGCAGGAGAGGCTGATGGGGATAGGAACTTATTATTAGAAGGGAGGATGGAATAATAATACAATTGCAAATAATGCTAATAAGGAAAATAAGTTGGACTTTAGAAAAAGAATCCAATATGCCTTTATAAAAAGTGTGAAGATATGAAAAACTATATACAGGAATAGAAAGAGGAACCAATTTACAAAGGAAGTGGGAACAGATCGTCTGAAATTGTAAAAATAGTTTCAGAAAAGTTAAAACTCAAAGGAAAAGCAGAGCTCGTCAGTTCCGGTTTTGGTTCCGTGTTTGACAAGGAGGAAGTACATTGCACAAAGCAGCTATGAAGAACAGATAAAATGGTAGGAATGGAATTTGTACCTGATTGAAAAATGGCCTGGGAATACTTTGTATTCTGAATGACTTTAAGTTTCCAGGGTTTGTTTAGGAAGTAATTATTTGGTGTTTTGGACTAAGGCTCCATTTGCAGTGTCCTTCCCCAGTGTGTTATCTTTGAGGTAAATTACTTGTCCCCACAAAACAATATCTTTCTCTAAGTAGAGGAATGTGTATTTTCTTCCCACTTTGTGTGTAGAAATAAAAATTGCCAGTTAATCCACCTATTTCTCTTAGGTCCTTGTATTTATTTATTTATTTATTTATTTAGCGTATGGCATATCGTGCATGGAGTAGCAATATATATTAACATTTCATCTAGATTAGTAGAACACAATAAAAAATGTTACAAAGATCTATATTCCAATGTTTAGGCTATATACCCATTGAATCATGATGCACCTCCATAGCGCGACAGTGTGAACTAAATGAACTAGCAAACTGCTGGCAGCCAGACTACTCTGCAAACATACATGGCAACGAAAACAAAAAGAAAAAAATGGATCTTTTCAGGCCCAAATGACACAACAGATCAGAAATATTTGAATTTGCCAAATCAGTGCCAAGGGTCTCAGAAGATCCAAGAGCCAATATGTTTCCAAACTTTTATTGGACAGTAACACGTAGACATAGTCATCCTCCAAGAAGCTGAGGCCGTTATAAAGGTAAAGGTAAGGATTTCCCCTGTACAGCTGTTGGAAGAGTTATCCTGGATTCAGTTCCAAGTGGGAAAAAAGACACTGGAAACATGGAGGGTATTTGGAAAGATGGTTTAATGCTTGGAGCTCCAAAGTTAATAGAATGATCACGTTTCAAGATGAAGGAAAAGAAGGAAGGGCCGACATGCTGAAAGTGCCTGGGTTTTATATACTCTGTTGGGATTTGAATTGAGCTTACATTCTGATTGGTTGTCAGACTCCCACGGGGCCTTGCAGGGGCAACTCTGTAGGCTGTCCTGACTCCCAGGCTTGGTTGAATCTTGCTGGATGATGATGTAATGAAAGGGCTTTGGGCAATTCCTAGAGCTCTACCTGGAGATCTTTGTTATGTAAAATAGGCTGGCCTAGGCCAGATAATGGCCCATTAGCAAAGGTGGGGGGCTGAGTTTCTGCTTATGAGGTGAGTTTCTGCTTCTGAGTTTCTACTCTTTTTAGGGAAAATATTCTGCCTTTTTAATATTTTCTTGGATTTTTCATTTTTCTAGGAGAGGGGTGAGTGATAACTTCTTACACAGCCATGTCTGAGTTTAGGAGACAGTGCTTATCTCCATTTCTTAGCTGAAGGACCCAGGATGGTCCAAAGATCCTTCCATGGTCATCTCGCTAGCTTGACTATGCCAAGGAACATGGAACACTGTTACCTTCATACCAAAATGGTACCTATTTACGCATTTGCATGTTTTCAAACTGGGCAGGAGCTGGGACCAAATGAACACTATTTGTGTTTCTAGTTGGGTTGTTAGCTTTCCAGCTGATAAGCTCAGTGTCTTTAACTGCTGAGTCATTATGCCCCTCTTGTCATTATAATTACTTCAATAAAATGCTTAATTTAACTATCAATATTTATCAATCAATGCTGTTTCTATATTTCTATTTAATTTCTATAGGGGCATGTTAAAGGGCTGCTTTAAATATGATCAGGGGAAAAAACTTAGAAACTGGGATTTATACTTCTATAATTACCCTAATTTTTTTAATGACAACCAACAATTTTTATTATGACAGCCAAGTAAAAGAGTCTTTTCTTTTTTCTTCCCCATTGATGGATCCAATAGCCCTTGATAATTATTATCCTGTCTCTAACTTCCTCTTTTTAGGAAAGGTGACAGAATTGATGGTCCGGATTTCTATATTCTCTCCCTTTCTGTTTAACATCTATAGGAAATTCTGAATGAAGTCATCCATCAATCTAGGAATGTGATATAAAAGAGCAAATGATCAGTGTAGTGTTACTACGCTCTCGCAAGAGACCTAATACAGCACCCCCTTCCATTGACACTTATCTAGCATCAATTTGCTTTGACCATTAGTAGGTCAGATTCTTATGCATAGATAGCATGTAATAAATTTGAAATGCTTTGAACTCTTGGTTCCTGGTTACTTGATCCTGACAAAATAAAATAACATACAAAATAACATATAAAATAAAATAAGCTTCTAGCAAATGCTTTAAAGTTCATTGTTTGCCAGTTTACTTTGGTTTCCTCTTTTGTTAAGGTATCCAACTTCCATGAGTATATTAGACCAGCAGTCACCAACCGGTGGGCCGTGTCCCACTGTTGGGCCATGAGAAAATTTTGGTGGGCCGCAGAGAAATCCCATCCCCAGAGCATTACTCCCAAAGCAATTAATCCAGGCTGCGCAGAAACACAAGACTGTGCCGCCCACATGGCCTGTGGGAACCTTCCCTGTCCACTCACTCCTTTCCCAGTAAACTTACCTGCTAAATTGCTATTTTTCCTTTTTCCGACCATCATCTCATCTGCTGTGCTGGGAGATTTAGATTAGCTAGGAAGCAGGAAATGGTTGGATTTCTTGCTTTCTAGCTAGTCTTTAGATCTTCAGCTGTACTTTTAAGTACAGCCAAACCTCCCTTAGGACTGAAGGTTTGCTTGCTTACAATTTGCTTACAAGCAAATTCAGTGCAGACTCACAGCAAGCTAATTTGAGAGATTGAGCTAGCCGATTGCAGATAAATAGATCACTGAATGATTCTGTGGGTAACTGATTTTGGGTAAAGTTGCTCTTTTTTAAATAAAAAAAATCAATATTTACATACATGGTGTGTTGTGAGTTAATTTTATGAGTTTGCTTGCAAGCAAATTTTATGTGACAGACTAAGCTAGCTGATGGCAGATAGATATCTGAATAAATCTGTGATTCTGTGAGCGACTCAATCTGCCTGCCTGCTTTGCCTGACTTTGGGTTAAAGTTGCTCTTTTTTATGTAAAAAATAATATAATATTTACATACAAGCCATGCCCAGCCAGTCACATGACCACCAAACCACACCTACAAATTAGGCCACACCCACATAACCAGTTAGTTAGTCCCTGGGATCTAAAATTATGAGTTTAGTCCCTGAGATCCAAAAGTTTGGCGACCCCTGTATTAGACTCCTTTAGCTCCCTGAGACCTAGAAACTTTATTAGGGGTATTATTTTTAGTTTTTGACTGAGCAAGTATATTCCACTTTTGTCCTTTTTATTTGAGGATCAAGATAGTAGCTAATGGATATTTTACTTCCACTTCTTTTTTTTTTATCAAAGCAAGCCACTTGTTTTGTCCTCTGCACATTCAGATCATCAACTTAGCAGATAATGTATATGTGTTTCCCATATTAACTCTTACATATAAACATGGATCATCTCTGCTCAAACTTGCAGTTTACAAGTTTGATGTAGTTTTCTCAGACCATAGTTTTAAACCTTTGCTTTAGCTCAAATATAGATTTTTGCAATTTATACACCAGTTTCTTACCCTTCACTTTCCCACCTATTCAAAATCTGATGGCTGGCATAGGTTGATATGTAGGTATCTAGACATTTTAAAGAATTTAAAATATTTTAAATATATAGAAAACTCACTACGTTGATAAGGTGAAAGCAATAAAATTTAATTTTACTCATAAGTGATGCTCTGGTATCCAATCCATACATTAACATGCTAAGCAAAATGAACATCAGTGTGCTTTGTTTTTTCATACCACATAGTATTTCATTTCAATTAAGTTAAACATCTGTTTTCCTTCTTATTCTATATATGTTTAATTAGAAAAAAGATAATTAAGGACTATATTGTCAGTGAAGGGATATTTCGAATTTACTGTGGTTTGATATTACCCAAGCTAATCTACTACCATTTTAATTATGCCAGTCCACCCAAAGTGAATCAAGTCAATGCTTAAGATTGCAATTATGATAATGATCTCAATAAGTTTAGACGTAGATGCCAGAGGTTTACTTAGAGCTATTACTAAGGTAGCTTGGAAACTAGTTGGACTACGATGTAGTATCATCTATCACAATCTTTTCTTGAGAATGAATTACCCAGAGCTTTCTAAACCTGGAGTAGGCCTATGGTTTCTCCAGCAACGTAACCTCTGGAACAGATCTTTAGATTGTATACAATTGTACAATTTTACATAATATAGCCATTTAACTGAATGTGCAAATACTCAACAAATCTGGATGTATTACAAGATATGGGCTACAGATCCATACAGAGTTTATTATGAAGTTCAAAATAAAACACATTAAAAATAAAATAAGAATATACAAAATAATAAATTGTTAAAATTGTTGGTAGGATCTTCAGGGTCTAATTTTACAGGTGGTAAAACCGAATTTGTCTATGATCAAGGAAACTAAATCATACTGCTTTGAAGGCAACAACTGTACATAACAAAATCAGAACCTTCTCCCCCCCCCGTGTTTTACCAAGTAAGAAGTTATAAAAAGTGGGTCCTTAGGATCTTTATAGAGTGTAAAGTATAAGAGAACAAGAGCTGTAATTTCAATAGCCTCTTAACCTCAGAGACATTGTTAGCTGCTCATAAGGAACTTTTTTATATTACCCTTTCAAAACTGCTTTGCGGAGAATGTTGAAAAATATACTGGTGTAAAATTTCACAACTGCTATCCATTAGGGTTCAGGGTTTGGTGATTGTTTTATTTCATTAAATTATATTTAATTATGTTATTTAATTTATTAAATTACAAATTTTATTGAATAAAATTTGAAATATGAACCTGATATTACCATTTCCTCATTCGAAAGAACATTAATTTAGCATGATATAATACTCTTGTTGGGCAGTGTTCGATTGCCAGGGCTCCAGGAGAACACATTTCCTGACATTTTGCCAGGAACTATAGCTGGCATCTTCAGAGGCAAAGATGCCGGCCACATTGCCAATAAAATGGCAGACTCCCTTGGCAAGGGCCTATACGTGAAAAGATGTTCATTGAATGCTACCATAGGCATCCTTATTACAGGTTTAAGAATAGTTCATTTCGTGACAGAATGAAGTTACAGTAGCACTGAAAGAAGTGATTTACAACTGTTTTTCACACTTGCAGTATCTCCATGGACATGTGATCAAAATTCAGATGCTTGGCAAGTGACTCATGATGGTTGCTGTGTCCTGGGGCCATGTGAACACCTTTTGCAAACTGCTGACAATGGGAAAGTCAGATGCACTTAACAACTGTGTTACTAACTTAACCACTGCAGTGATTCACTTAACAACTATGGCAGAGAATTGTAAAATAGGGCAAAAGTCATTTAACAAATGTCTCACTTAGCAACAGAAATGTTGGGCTCAATTGTGGTCATAAGTCCACTCTCCCAGCCATTTTTTTTCTAGCTTAAGAAAAGGAAGCTGTGGTACTGACAACTAGGGAAATATGGTGTAAAATCTATATTAAGGTGACACCTTTATTCGATTAATTATCATTAGCGGTGAAGTATTTTCAAGAATTTTAAACAAACGAGAAATAGGCCAATAAAAGGTTGACCCCGACGTGATTCGAACACGCAGCCTTCTGATCTGGAGTCAGACGCGCTACCGTTGCGCCACGAGGTCTTACGGATTTGCACCGGGCAAAGCTGTACAACTGCCTGAATGTTGCTTCTTCACGTTTCAAAGTAGTGGTTTACAAGAGCAGAGCACTCGAAAAAGAGAATCGTGGTCAGTCTCATGATTAGCCATGAATATCTCTATTCTGACATTCGGAATTTTCCCTGCAGGGCCAGGTGACCCACTGGCTTCGAAAAGCACACAAGGGAGAACGACTATGGAAGTCTTCTCCCTACTTTTGGCTCGGTATTTTATTTACCGTTCTGTTCCTTTCCTATTTGCTTGGTTTCTTGAATTCCAGCAGCCTTTCAGAAAACGGTCACATTTCTACGCGCCGTCCATTTGCTTAGCAGGGTAGCAGACTTTTAACCTAAAACGGGGGCTCTTCCTTTCCCGAGCAGACCCCGTTCCTGCGCGGCTTCGACTGCTAATAATTGGTGAGTTTCTTGCTTTGTTTGTATCTAGCTTCTTGTGGGGTTTCTAATTAAACATGCTTGGAAAATGTACCCAAAATTGGACCTGTTCAGATTACAGCACGACTTTAAAAAGCGATATGGATGGAGAGAAAAAGGTACCTTTTTATCCCCTTCCTCGTTAGTATAGTGGTAAGTATCCCCGCCTGTCACGCGGGAGACCGGGGTTCGATTCCCCGACGGGGAGAATGGATGTTTGCTTTTGCTTCGGTTTTATTTTTCTATCAATTTACGAGGTGATCAGCCCAGTGCATGATTTTAAATATTTTCCCGCCAATTAAAAGTGAGGGGACAACTTAAATTTAAGTCAGTTTTTTTCACAGGCAGGGTTTACTAGTACTGCTTACACATTTTACGTAAAATAGTTCTTTTTTGGTTTTTTTCTCTGTTGTGCCCATGGAGCTGCACTTGTCATGTTAATCGAAATCTAGATAAATCTTCTCAATTTAATATTCTCCAGATGTGTTGGATTTCAATTCCCAGTAAAACAGCAGCCCATGGTCTCACATCCTGGCTGGAAAGTTATGAGAGCTGAAGTCCACACTCCTTAAAGTTCCCAAAATTGAGAAACTCTAGTGCAATGGCAGAGTTCTTCGCAGCTGTTTCCTTTACTGTCAATTGTTGATCTTAAAAGGCAGAAACTACTCACTTCTCTTTCTTGAGAAATCTCTTCATTGTCAGTTCTAAGGCCAGTTGCTGTATTTGTTACTAATTATATCTTTTCTACATTTGACCTTACTTTCATTTTTTTTCATTGTGTCTTGTGAATTTATAAGAGCTTTCAGATCATTTCCTTTTTCAACTATCATATCACCAAGTCAAGCATTTTACTGATGTTTATTACTGCAACTTCAACACAATGCTCATCTTCTGCCAATCTAGGTTTCTTCAACATACTGTATATTTGACACATGCTTTGAATAAATAGAGAATATACAGCCGTGTCTCACACATTTGCTGATCTAGAGCATGTCTGTTTTATTATTTTCCATCCAGAATATAGCACCTTGTCCTATACAGATGGCCCTTGAATTATGATAGAAGTTATGACATACGTTCCCAAAAGCTTATTATTATTATTATTATTATAAAATGGAGACTTGTGGCTGATTGGAAAGAGGGTCCATTTATCCCTAAACAGAACCACATGTTTGTAGTTCTGTTGCAGCTGACCACATAGAGTTCAGAGTGGGGGTTATTTATACCTTCTCTTGGGCTTTGAACTTGAACTTCCTGTTCAAGAATGTATTCAAAAATATGTATTGGCTGTTGTCAGACTTCCATGGGATCATGGGAATTTGAACTGCTGGGGGTGGTGCAACTGAGATGATGCAATGAAGGGGCATTGGGCAATTTCTATTGTGGCTGAGAGCTAATTGTACCTTTGCTGGATCTTGGGTGAGTGTATTTGCTTATGAATAGAGCTAGCTATCTCTTTGTCTCTTAAGTGCTGATATCTGCTGAGGGCTATTAAGGAAGGTGGGGGCTGCTTTCCAAGAACATGTTTCTCCATTTCTCATCCAAAGAAATATAATATTCTGCCTTTTTATTGTTTCTCAAAATAGTTCATTCTTCTAGGAGAGGGGTGGGTGCTAGCTTCCTATAGTGGCCTCTGTATTGCTCCTGTGTTTGTTAACCCTTCTGACCAACTACAGGAATGCTGCAGTGCCCCCCCCCCAACCATCTCCCTCCTCCATCCCACTAAGTACCCAATGACTCTTGGCCTGTTCCCAATCCAGCCACTTAGCCAGCTTCAGGACTCAGTAGCACCCTTATACGCAGGTTCCTTTTTAAAGGGGTTCCCTTTTTAAGGAGACTCCAGAACATGGTTGCCATGAGGCAGCCTCTGTAGGAAAGCTGAGCAGCATATAACATTGCATAGACTAGGCATCTCTCTGCAAAACTCAGGTAAGTTGAGCACTGTTGCTGGGCCATGGATGTAACTAAGGAGCAGGCAGAGGTCTTTAGGTCCCTGGTTGGCTTCAGTCATTCCAGCATTCGCCATCATCACATGATTGCAATTCAGGTATTTGACAACTGACTCACAGTTATGACAGTCACACCATCTGCTGGTTCCATGATCATCATTTCCAATCTTCACTGTCAGCATCTGATGAGCAAAGTCACTGGGGACAGGGGAGAGCAAATGCAATCACATGACCACAGGATTTGACCATGCAGAATTCATGTAACTACAGCAACTGGAATGACAGCAACTACTGTCATAAGTTGACGCAGTCATGTAATATTGTGCTTTATGACCATGTTACTTACCAATAACCACTATCCCAATAGTCACAATTAAGTGAGGACTACCCATATTTGACTCCTTTAATATTTCATTTTGTTGAGTATTTCCATATTTATGTTTATAAAATTTCATTCCCATTGTAATTTGGTTTTTGTAACTTCAGATGTTTTTTTTTCCTGCCTGACAATTTAGTAACCAGACATTTCAAAGGCTTTATGTTGAGTGTCATTTCACCTTAGAATTCCATCATCCAGCAATGTATAAACAATCACTTGATATTGTGTCTCCATATGCTTTTCTCAGTATAATACAGAAATTGTTTGCCATTGCCTTCTTCCACTTTTGTTGTCACTAAAGTTATCATCTCACCCCAGCACACATCTTTCCTTGATACAGGTTTGTGCTTGCTGTACCTGGCTGCTTGTGTGACCCTGCTGGGAATGCATTCTTGTCATATATTCCAGGCATACTTCACTTATCCGTCTCAAGAAACCCTACATCATCATGATGAAGCACATAGCAGGACTTGGAATTATACAGTAAAATTATACAATAATGTATATATTGAAAGAGTAATCATGATAAAAATAAAAAAATATTGAATCCATGTATCAGTGCCATATGAAGAATATGTATCTGGCACGGAAATATGTATTTGTGAATCAGCTGTTAAAATTATTCATGGTTCATTTACATTCACAAAACATGACACAAGAGAATTAACCTAAATTAGCTAACACTGTGTATTAAGTTTTCTCTCTGATCATGGGGAAAGAACCTGAAACATGTCAGTCACAGAGATATCATTTAAGCTCATTTTGTTTTGTTTCCAGCAGTTGGGACAATTGAGCATATCTTTGAGAGTGTGTGTTCTGGTAAATCATTTACCTCTATAATAGTCATCTGTTTATAAAGGTGATTAATGGAAAATAGTGTTTGAAATCCCTATATGCACTGCACGTAGATTTATTAAATTATCTTTCCCCTTTTTCTGTATAGAACAAACTATAAAAACAACAAAATGCTGTGACAAATTAAACATTCAGATAAATGGACTCTGTGTTACTATACTTAAAGCCACAAGAGGGAGCAAGTAACACACCTAAATATTCTGTTCCATACAAACTTTCTAACTACTTTTCTTGTTCAGGTTAGGTGAACTGTCTGGAGAGAAAAATATGATGCTGTTTAAAACAACGTAAGTGTTTGGCTCTCTCTTTCACACATACAAATTTTATACATATAAAATTCCAGCACAATTGTTGTTTCATTACTTCTGGAAATGAATTTCAGTTCACCTGGCTGGTAGTCCAGTTGATTTGTTCATTAGTACTGTATAAACAATGGGTTTTTCTCCAATACAAGAATAAAGGTATGAAGCCATTCCTGATATTTCCTTCCTGCTTTTTCTTCCCAGAGAGAGTATTTTCAATGAAATGAACTGTCTATAAGTACACTTGACTCTCCATAAGGGAGTTCCTTTAGAAATTGGCATTGTCACAGCATGGTTAACTCTTGCCAATTCTCTTTTCAACACCTGATAGCTTTTCTTTGGAGCAAAGGAAGCAGCTGTGTTTCTGGTATTCTGTGGAGAATTAATGGATAAGGAAAAAAAACCAGTAGACATTGGTTGTAAACTGTTGGGGAAAAAAAAGTCAAAGGGGCTGAAGAGCTATTATATATATACTTGCAATTTTTGATATTTTAATTGTTCTGTTAGTTCTAATTCTTTGATTAAAAAAAAACCTATGGTGAATACTTAGTGCAGACTAGAAGGAATCTGACTGTTTCTTTGACTTTTATATTTGATAAATTTCTATCATGTTATTAGCAATTCTTACTTTCTTTGCCTTTTTGTATTCTATTAATTTACTTTTTTTTCTTTTAACAACTGAATGGTGACTGGAGCTGAGCATTTACTGACCAGATGAATGGAGTTTGCAGCAATATTTTCTCTTTGTGGCCAGAAAGAGAAATATCTGCCTCTACTTAGGATCAAACTCACAGCCTCCTGATTGCGAGGTGAGAACTTCATCTTTAGGCTACCATGCTGTTCCAATTAATGACATTCAGTACAACATATCAAATAACAGAAATAATAAAGTTACTGGAAATAAGTAGCAGGCCAGAATCACTCACTAGTGAGATAGGTGGGACTTAAATGTAACAAATAAATACATTTATTAAAGATCAACAGTTTGCTTAAATCTAGCAGTAAAGGTGTAAAATTATTCAATTTCATCTAGTTTTGTATTCTTACTGTACAACTACTTATTAACTTTTAATTTTAGAGTCTTCTATTCAAGAGAAATGTAACTTCATTTATCTTTGTACTTGAATTCTGTTTGTTTTGTTCTAATTTTCATATTGTGTGTAGTATAAATTAAAATTAATTAGATTAATAATGTTGTCTGTTCCTCAGTTCAAGTTTACCTTGACTCATTAATACTGTCATCATCAAACATTTAATCTTATTCCCTCTCAGGAGGGAATTCTGCCTTTGTTTCTGATATGAACTTGAATGGTTTCAGATATTTATTTTGAAATGTCTACTTATAATTTTTTATAAAGGTCCAGATGCTGTCATCTTTTATTTGTAATCCTCCTCTATTTTTTTCTCACTGCCTTTTGCAAGTTTTATTTTTACATTCAAAATTCATGATTAAAGAAACAAAGTGAACAAGCTCTAAACTGCTGTTAACTAGGAGTTGTCCACCTGGAACACTTCTTGTTTCAGTCATGTTATTTGTGTGCTCATGTATGCAAATTATTCCTGCTCATCTTAGGTGTTCTAAGCTCAAAGTGTTGTGCCAAAATAGTCAAGACAACACAATGAAGGCTGTTGCATTCTGAATGAAGAGATGGCTTTCCTCGGCAGGTTGCAGCAATCCAATCTTATTTTTATAAAGACAGGAATGAAAGTTGACAGCCACCCATTCCATAAATGACCACAACTGGTGCATCAGTTAAATCTGAGCAAAGTTCCCATGTCTGAGTCTCCCCTGTTTGTTCACCAAACAAAGGCTGTGTTTCTAAGCTGTGGACTTGCTCCTTCAGAATGAATGCAATTACATGCAGGGCCAGTTTAGGGACTATTGCTAAATCTGATAAACAGCAACTATTTATTTTAACTTATTTCATTCTATCCAATTCCATACCTACAGTAGAAGCTAGTTAGCAACTTTCATTGTAACTGTCAATTCAATGTGAAGATAAATTGCTGATTATTGTCAAGAAACCAATTATATTGGTGGATAGTGGTGGATATCTTCATCCAATAGTTTCAGGTAGATGTTAAACAACATGGGGAAAGGAACTGAGCTCTGTGGCAACCCATATAGAATGGGTTGATTGCTCATTCTCCATTATTATTGACTGCACCTACCTGCTCAGCTCTGAAAACAATAGTTTATGATATCAAACATTCTGAAATAACTATTGTAACATGAGAAAGCTGTCCTTTCTTTATCTAGGTCCCAAAGACCATCTGTAAGAATGACATACATGCCTGAAACCTGACTAAAATGGACCTACAAAAATCTGCTTTGTTCAAGATTCTTTGCAGTTGCAATCTTTTCACCTTCTCACAAATCTTCTCCAAAAGGGAAATGTTGGAATGAAATGATCTAGCATATATTGGTAGAGAGGTGGCTTCTTCATTAGGGTTGCACTAATATCTTCAAGGAAGGAGGTACAGTTTTCTCTTCCCCCAAATGATAAATTTATCATTGCTTGAATCCAGTTGTCTCCTCCTGCAACATTTAAAAGTGCCAGGTGGGATGTGGACGTAATCTGCAGGTGGCAGAACTGAATTAAATATAATATCATATATATAATGAATACAATAATAGAAACTTGATATGCAGAGCCTAGAATGCTTTTCTGCAAACATCCCATGTGGACAGAGGGGAATGTGAAGGAGTATAGCAGCCTTTCCCAGTGTAATATCCCAGTGTAATATCTTCCAGATGTGTTGGGACTGCAATACACAGGGCTGAATGCCATATTTACTGGAAATACTTGGAGATGTAGTCCCAGTCCATCTGGAGAGACTCTCAGGCTGGGCAGACTGCTTTATAGCATGCAAAACTTCTCTTATGTGTTCTGTAAGGTTGCCAACATTTCTGTTAGCCCTGTTTGTAGGACACCAAAGCAGGGCAGAGAAGTAGAGTGAAAATTTTCTTCATGATGGAGTTACAGTGCCAGGTAAAAGTTTAATAAATGGCACTAACTGCATGTCAGACTGCTTTTAAAAGTATAGGAGAAAAATCAGTTGGAAATCTTAATTTCAAGTCATTAAAATTATCAGTTGAACATGTGTGAAATTGAATGTGCATATATGTATGTGTACATGTATACGTATATGTGTGTATTATCTCTCCTCCACACTTTTGCTTCAATATAGAAGTGCCCTAATTAGGAGTAATAAAAGTTTTGAGGAGGGCAAAAATAGTTTTAAAAATATAAATAGGCATCTAGAAAGATGGAGAAGTAACCAGCAGGAAGGTGAAACCTGAGAAGTATTTTTAATTACCTTTTAATGTGATTTAGTCCAGAAAGTCAGAAAGTTTGATTAGGGGCTAATTAAGCATAAGCATACATTATGTGTTAGGGGCAAAGACTGCATAAATCAAGTGTTCTTGGAGAATTACCTCAGGATGCAGTGAAAATTACTAGTTACTTTTTGTAGTTATTTTCAAATAGCACATTTTCCCAGCAGTCCTCCAAGGGAGAATATCAAAGCATGACATTGAAACAGCATCAGTCTCTCCATTCTCCTAAATCGTATTTCCCTTCCTTAATTGGCTCCTGCCTGCTTTAATAGCTTCATAAATGATGCAAGGGAATAATTAAATTGCACATCAGTTGAAGCTGCACTGAACTAGGAGGGATTTGCAAACATGATGGAAAAAAGAGCCATGAGAAGCTCTCCCAATGATATTTTCCAGGCATAATCAACCCAGCAAGATCATCATAAAACATAGTGTCACAACTACAATGTTCCAGAAAAACGGCTGTGAAAAGATCCCCTCTGTGTTTTTGACATTGGTTATTTTCTTGTATATAGTCATGTGTTCTCTCAAGGGTGACTAGAAGTTGATTTGTCCTTTTAAGGTGAGATATATTGTCAATCAATGGTCCTGAGGACACCATTTCTTTCTTCTTTTCTAAGTCGGCTTGTGTTAGATCACAGAGATGATGACAGTGATATGATACTTGCTGCATATGTTCTTATGATTATGGGATAAAAGTTTCATATGTAGAACTATGTTATATTTTACCTGAAATTATAAAGGTCTGGGAATGATAGCATGGAGGAAAGAACTATGTTAGAAATAATTCAGCAAATGTATATGTTTTGTTTTAATGATTGTTAACTAAGTATATTTGCAAAAAAGTGCAAGGATAATATGATGCAATTTAAATGCATTTGTCTTTAGCTTCTCTTCCCATAATGGATTTGCTGCTTAGAGAGAAACCTAAGTATGGTGTCACCTTCATTAATGGATCTAACAGGCTTAATGGCAGGCTGCAGTGGATAGTTATTGTTGAAATTTTCCTAAATGCTCCTGAATGTAGTATTGCTCCAGGGCATCATAGCAATTTAAATTGTCAACCAGACTCAGCCACTTAGAATCAGGTCCGGACAAGTAGCGTAAGCTGAACTTTGCATAAGATGTACAATAAAAGATAACCAACGAATTGCAACATGCCACATGATGAGAAAGAGGGTTTTGGTGGTTGAGGAGGGAGACACAGACACAGAGGGATACTCAATCATCATGGAACTGTTTTTATAAACCTTATTTGAATTCAAGGTAATTAGTCCAGTTTCACAATACAGATTGGAGATATATTCCAGTTCAGGAAAGACATTTCAGGTACACGTTCCTAAATTTATTATATTTAGAACAAACAATTAGTACAAACACAAACATGGTTTATTTAATCTATTTTACTTTGAATAAAACTTCATAACAAATCATTTCCTTTTCTCGGGACTTTTTTCCTCAACAATATGAATTTAAATGTTTGAGTTTCCAGGCTAGTCTTTGAATTGCAGATGAATCATTTCAGAATTTATATTGATAAGTTTAGCTGTGCTAATGATGTATTTCAAAGTACCCATGGGCTAAGATAGCAGGAATTGGGAGAGGGAGGAAAGAGGGGAGTGCTTTAACAATGCATGTTTGCATATAAAATTCAGCCTATGTTATTCTACCATTCTACACAATGCAATAATTATATGTCAATAGCTTACCATATTGCAGTGGCAATCATTTCAACTTTCACTTCATTAAAGAACTTCTTAGCTATATGTTCCACCGTATTAAATAACATTTGAAGCATTTAAGAAATGGATTTTAAATGAGATTTTTAACTACACACATATAAATCAATTATTCTGATATAAATTTGAAAGAACAATTAGTTTTTTGTGTGTTCTTTAACATTCCAAAAAGCAAATAAAAATAAATTTCCTATAATTTTATGAAAAAAATCACAATGCCACAAGAATGCAGACTGATGGGACACTTAGTTTTTTTGATGTAGTTTGGTAGTCAACCAAACTACATTTTTTGATGTAGTTTGGTAGTCAACCAAACTACTTCTTTTTCTAGTCAAGAAAAAGAAGGAAGAACCTATGACCCAAATTAATTGTTTTATGTTTCCATCAAATATTTGTTATGTTTTTTCCCCATGAATCCAAGTGCNGAAAAAGAAGGAAGAACCTATGACCCAAATTAATTGTTTTATGTTTCCATCAAATATTTGTTATGTTTTTTCCCCATGAATCCAAGTGCTATTTAGTCTTTTCTGTAGAGCTTAAACAGCAAACACATTGGTGATCATCTCTCTTTATTATTGTTCACATGCTATATTATCTTGTTTGTTTTGTCCACAAGAGGGAGAAATAAGATTGGTTACATCCTGGGAAGCAGAAATAAAGCCAAGAACTTGCAATATATTTTGGAACAAGTTAGAGGTTGGTGAAAGGATTAACTCTTTGGTTCTCATCTATTGAAAGAAAGAGAGTCCCTAGGAAGACTTAAGCAGATGTATTACTTTCAAGAGTTCCTAAAAATGGAAGGCTTTTCCTCGCCAAAACTCTGTTTTCTTAGGTGTAAGAGAAGCATTAATGTTATTTTTATTTTATTTATGAATTTATATACCATTTCAATTGAAAGACATATACAACAGCTAGAGCTAAGCTAGTACAACAGTAAAACATATTTCCAGTGAAACTTAGTATATCACAAAAGAGTTAATTCACAACATGCAAGTCCCAACAATCTTCTTAGGACAGCCAAATTTTAACAAGTTTCCAAAAGTCTATGTACATGAGATCTTCTCTCATTCCTGCGGTTGAGCTGCTTTAGAGAACAGGAGCCTCCACAGATAATGCTACATTCTGAAAGACCCTTAAAAAGGCAGCTTTCTGATTTCTTCTCTTTCTTCAAAGTTTGAAAATGTACCTCATCCACATGTCTTTCATAGAGTGTAGCAGAGATGTCTGTGGATGACTCAATGGACAAATGATGAAACAAGAATTTCACTGTCATGATGCAATCTTTGCCTCTTTTGTAAATGTATTTCTCTATGAAGGGCCTGAGTTTCTAGGGCAATATTCATTATGTCATTTTGACAAAAGAATCATATCCTGGAGATGCATCTGGAGAAAAATGCAGGCTCTATTTTCAACTGTTAAAGAATTAAAAAAATATCCATTCATGTTTATGTTTCAATTCTAATACATTGGGGAACATGCACATTTAATACTGTAATGTAAGATATCTTTTCTTGAGGGCAGATGCAGCTATTTGATCAAAATTGCAGGAGACTTAATCCTTCAAGATATCTGTCTCAAAGAGTGTTAGCTTTCCTTACAAATCAAAGAAGAATGACAGGCAGCACCCAACAGTTAATTTAGAACTCCCTAATTTTGAGGAATGCTGCTTTGTTCAGAGAGTCAGCTTCATCTGGGAACTGTGCCTCAGCTCTTCCCCCCACCATCCTGGATCTTTATTCAGCATTTGATCTCCTTCCTCCTTCATCAGAGGTAAACTTGACATTTAAGCCTGCCAAAAACATCTGAAAAAGTTCATAATCCACCCAAATTAGCCAGATTCTTTGACAGAATGATTGCTGGTACTGAAGGCTGAGAACTACTGCTATAAATTCTTGTTTGCAGACTGCAATGGCTTGTGACTAAAGCTACTGTTTCTTACAGTAAGTTCTTTTAGTTGCTTTAATAACATTTTTTCTTTATGCCAGAGTTCTAGAGAGTTGCAAATTCATACTTTATTACTCATTGTTGCTCTGAGCTAAATGGACCAAATTATTCAAACAACCAGTGAAGCTCCTTATTTATTGGTTTTACCTGACCACCACTTAAACCAATTAACCATAACAATTTACTCCTCACATAGCTACTGTATATCCTATATGCATGCAAGGTACTGATTATAACTGATTAATTGCAGTTTTGTAATACCTTGTGGCCAGATTTTTAACAATAATTGCCCTACTGCTTTTCCTCTGTACCAAAAAAGGACATTAAAGATTTAAAAATGGTGTCTTAAAGACAAAGCTTGGGGTCCTATCCTGCAGAATTTTAAAGACCAGGTTTTTTGACTGTACAGTACCATGGCATATCATGGTACATTAATGTATGTGAAGAAAAGTAATGTCTGCTATACATTTTTTAAATAAGATTTCTGCATTTTCATCTGATTGGTATGGGAACAGCAGAATATTATATATGTTAACTTAATGTTATAATGGATGGTGTCTATGGACACTAATGAACTCCAAACATCTGCTGTTTGGAGCAGATGAATCCTAGTTTCTCTGTTTGACTTAAAATATATATTCTTAATAAAAAAATTAAAATGGAAAACTAGCAAATTTGCGCACAACTATAGGAGTGCCTGTGCGTTTCACAGAATCTATCTTGGGATCATAGGTAACATGCTGAAAGTCCATCACTGTGATTAGACTTAAATAGAAAGAGATTGTCATTTCTCAGCTAATTGATTCATATATTGTAATAAGCCATAATTACTTAACTGTGATTTGTTGAAAATGTTGAGCCCCAAATCTGTAAAACCTCTTACACAAAAGTAGGTTTTCTTCAGATTTGTGTAGTTTTTAAGATTTGCATTCCTGCTTTAAAGAAACTATATTTCCATTAAAGCATGTCCAATTCTCAGACACTACCTAGGAAACTATCTGCAGTTCTGAAGGTCACCCAGCTGGTTTGTGCCTAAAGCAGGACAAGAACTCCCAGTCTCCTGGTTTCTAATCTGATGCCTTAATCACTGTAAATTGATCAAGGGTAACTGATCCTCTTTCCTTCCTCCAACTTCTATAATGAAATTAGTTTTTCAAAACTGATTTTGAACTTGTCTTAAGTTTAAAATTTCTATTCCTTCATCCAATTTTTGGAAAACTGTACAACATTAAATTTAGTTTAAGCATGAATATGAATTCTTATTCAGGCACTACCCAGGATTTCAAAAATAGAAATCTGTATTTAGAAGGCACTTTGGGAACACAATTCATAGTGGAAAGAAGCATTCAGTTTTTATGCCTTTATAGAATGTATTCAAGCTTCAGCTGTGATTTGATTTGTGCTATGATTCATTGTATCAGCTTGGTTTAGAGGTTTTTAATAAGGAAAATGAAATATTTTTAATAATAGATATTGCAAAAATTGCAAGAAAAAGATCTACTAAGGATCTGCTTTTTATTTTATTTCATAGATTCATAAACTATAAATACTACAACTTATGGAGATTAATGTCCAACATTTTACCCAATGCATAAAACCATCTCATCAGCACCTCTAATAAATTATCTTCAGGCTTCTATTTAAACACTTCCGGTGAAGGAAGGCTATTCCTTCTTGAGACAATGTTTTCCATTGTTGAACAACTATTAGGACATTTTTCCTGATATCCAAACAAAGCATATTTCCTTATAATTTAAACTTTTTATTTCTTCTTCTGGTTGGTAGAAAAACTCTGGGTTGTTCTTCCCTTTTTTCTTTATACCACTCTTTCAAATACTTGAAGATGTCACCCTGCTGTCTTCTCTTCTCCAGTGCTTCCACTGTTGCTCATGTTTTTCCTTCCAAGTACTTTATCATCTTGATTTCTTGCCTGTAGACATCTTCCAGATTGTCAATGACTTATTTAAAATGCATTGCTCAAAATTGCCTTCAAGTTCTCCAACTCAGTTGTAGGGCTAGATATTTGTCTCAATTAACACTGCCTTATGTTTACTATTCTACTGCTCAGATCTGTATTGTTTGCATATGTGGTTACTGTATAATACTTTTTCTAATCCAAATAATTTATAATTTGTATGGTGCAAAACCGAGTATAAAGTTCTACTATGGGATAAGAACATACCAACTCTGCATCCACCCACTCAACTTGAGTACTTTTCTTGAATCTTATAGGAAATTTTGGTGAATGTTCATCAATAAACTGGTAAAAGGAAGGGAAAGGAAGGAAGGAAAGAGAAAGAAAGAATGGCACAATTTATTTTTAATAAACTCAGCATGGCTGAACAAGAGATGGATTTATTTTTAAATGCTCACAAATTAGCTGCATAATAAACTGTTCTCTTTAATTTGTGGTTAACCTTTTCCCCCCTCTCTGAAGATAAGAAGGACATTTAATCTTAACCTCCATATTTCACAGAAAGGAGCTTCAAGATAAATTTCTTATCCATACATTTCTTTAAGACTCTCAGATGATCTCATATTTGCTAGGTTGCTAGGGCCTCTTAACCATATCTTTACTTACTTTAAGTTGTCACTATCTTCGGTTGTTTTGCTTAGATATAGGTGAACTTAGTTTCCCTTTTGGAAAAAAAGAGTGAATAAAAGTAAAAATCAAGAACTCGTCCATCTCCTAGTCCATTTCCAGATTCCTTTCCCCTGTACTGTACTTTGCAGAATGCAGAAGGTCTTAGCATGCATTCTCTATCTCATTGTCTCCCAAAATACTTTAGGTCAGTACATTTTTCTTGGAATCTTGCAGATAACCAAGCCCCAAGTCTTCACAAATGATTACTTAACCCCGCAATTACATGTAGAAACAAACTAGCAGCTAATACAAATCCTGCAGTACAAGTATTATATGGGCCTATTGAAACGCTCTTCTCAGTGAATTGGTCAGTGCATTTTGCATCTGTCTGGAAAATTTTCAAGGGTAATTTCAAATAGACTAACTTGTAGTAGTACAGGAGGAAGATGATGATAATGATGATGACATGTACTACAATCAATGCCTCATATTTCAGGAATGGCAGTAAGTGGCACAACAGCTGAAGCAGGGCAAAGTCTCTCCTGATTACAGATTTCAACTGCTGAGAACCTGGAGAATCCTCATTTTATTGATAGAATACTTTTGTAGTGGCACAACACCACCTGAAGTTAATGTTTAAATTGTCCTGGTCTTAGTTTCTGAATTAACAGCCTCTCTGTCTTGTTTAAGATATGTTGCAGTCTGTTACTTTCCACCCAACCTCTTGGTTTAAATTTCTATTATATCTCACATTCATTTTTGAATGGAGATGCACAACTAGGCATCAGATAACAGATAATCAGAGTTGGAAGGGACCTTATAGGTCATCAGGAGACCCTACACCATTTCTGACAAATGGCAGTCCAAACTCTTCTTGAAAGTCTCAAATGATGGCGCTCCCACAACTTTCAAGGACAAACTGTTCCATTAGTTGATTGTTCTCATTGTCAGAAAGTTTCTCCTTGTTTCCAGGTTAAATCTCTCCTTGTTCAATTTCCATCCATTATTCCTTGTCTGGCCTACAGAAGCTTTAGAAAATAGCTTGACCCCTTCCNGTCTGGCCTACAGGTGCTTTAGAAAATAGCTTGACCCCTTCCTCCCTGTGGCAGCCCCTCAAATATTGGAAGACTGCAATCATGGTTTCCCTGGTCCTCTTTACTAGACTAGCCAAGCCCAGTTCCTGCAACCGTTCATTGTATGTTTTCGCCTCCAGTCCCCTAATCATCCTGGTTGCTCTTCTCTGTACTTTTTCTAGAGTCTCAACATTTTTTTTTATAATTTGGTGACCAAAACTGGATGCAGTACTCTAGATGTGGTCTTACTAAGGCTTTATAGAGTGGTATAAGTACTTCCCTTGATCTTGACTGCATCCCTCTGTTAATACAATTTAGGATTGCATTAGCTTTTTTGGCTGCTGCTGCACACTGCTGGCTCATATTTAACTAGTTGTCCACTAAGACTCCAATATCCCTCTCACAGTTACTGCTATTGAGCCTGGTTTCACCCAGTCTATATGTGTACAGTCTATTGGTTAATACATGTAATATTTCTGTTATTGTTACAGAATATTATGTTCTACTGCTACATCAGTTTTATATTAAAAGACAATTGTCCTACTTTTTCTAAATGATATGTAACTGTACCTTGTAAAATGGCCTATTTTTGACACCAGATGCAGCAGAAATTTCAGTAATATTTTCTTCTGAGCATTCTTCAAATGTAAGGGTTACATGTATAAAATTACCTTTTTGCTTTGTGTAAATAGAGAAAAAAAAGCAGGGAAAACTTCATGAAAAAAGAAAGCTTTAAGGACAGATACAAAATAGTCTATACCAAACTGATAGTAAGCAACAGGACCTTATTTCTTCTATGTATATGAAAGACGGCAGAGCTTCTGACTGTAATGGTATTGGGTATGCCTCTGTTACAATAATGGTGGCCCACCCCCCTCAGGCAAAAGGGACTTACAACCAAATTTCAAGTTATGACATCTGCCTCCTTTTGCAGTCAGGCAAACACATTTTGCGCACTTTGCAACTGGCCTTCATTTACAGCTTTCTGCAGTGCCCCATGGTCACATGACATACAATTTTTTGCTGGAAACTGGCATTTATGTCTGGCAAAAACTGCCCCATAGCAAATAATGGCTTCACTTAATGTCTGTGGTGTTCACTTAATGTCCTCCACATTTGCTTTGTGGCTGCCATATTTGCTTAATTATCACCATAGTGAAGGTCATAAAATCAGGCAGTTTCATGATGACCTGCTTTATAATCATCATTCGATTTACAGCTGAAATAGTGGGCTTAATTATAGTCATTAAGTTGAGGATTAGCTATAAAGCACTTGAAGAGATGTAAATTGGCATTAGCTATGTGATTTTTTTTGGCACCAGAATATCCCCCCTAAGCTCATTATAGGGTCATGTTATTTCCAGGATCATTTCTGCTATGGATAGGTGCTTCTTGTCTCTTCTCTTAAATATTGCCATCTGATTGGGCCTAGAAAGTATACCTTTTCTTTTGCAGCCCCCGGCTTGTGGACACTCTTATCCTTAGATTTTGGTAAGCCTCGACCCTCCTAGCTTCTCCCTCAAATGCTAGGATGAGTTGAGATGAACAAGAGGATAAAAGGATTTAACGAGAGGTTGTACACAGAAACTTAACTTTGATGCCAGGTTTTTAATGTTTATAGGTTTAATAAGCATATGTATTATGCTGTTTTATTATTGATGTCACTTTGTTGATTGAGAGCTGCCCCGAGTTTCATATGAGATAGGCAACTGAATAAATGTTTTAAATAAATTATTTATATTGGTGAATGAATGGGATCAATGGATGCCTTGGCCTAGGAGAGTATGAAGTGGGAATAATTAGAAGGCAGAATGTACTTTGATGAATACAATAGGCACAGGAAGATATGGCAGTGTTAGAAAAAAGAAAATTCAAAAATAAAATGTAGGTGAAGAGAATAGTATAGTAGAGCATTAAGAAGATAGTTGCTGTATAGACATTTGCTATCTTGAAGTAATCCTTCTGTAAATATATTTTCTAATGCATTTACTCATTGTTAAATATGTACCTGCAATCAATTACATCCTTCTGTATCAAGTAATGCCACCCCTGTCTCCTCCTGGAATTGGCACGCATCTCAAACTGTCAAAGCAATTCACATACACACTTGACATAACAAAAGACTAGAGTGATCAGTTAGAAGGACAACAGGAGAAGAGATTTATAAAAAAAGATAACCATTACCCAACTTTCTTTAATCAATTTGGTTTTTCAAAGCATCAGCTTAAGTTTACCAGACTTGTACTTTGCATCGGTGAATATGTTAGAGATGCATATAATCACTATGTTGTTCTACAAAGATGTGCTGAATGTAACATTAACATGTAACAAGTGTGGTGTTAGGAATATATATTTCTTTGTTCTTGAACCGTTAGAAAGAGGCCCTGCTGAAGGGACATTCCTTAATATCAAGTAAGATAAAATGTCAGCAAAATATGTGATGGGTGGTCATTGGGAGGTGTTGAAGAAGATAATGCGGTCTCCATAAGGCGTTTCGGATTAGCTGTGCTCGTTAGCTGTGCTCGTACATCACTGGGTTGATGTAGGAGGGGCATGAAAAACTATAAAATGTAATGTATTGGAATCTTAAGGTGTGTTTCTTGGCTCAAACTTCATGTTGAGGTCAGCTGAGATCCTACCGCTCTTTGCAAACAGCTTAACAAATAAAATCTCTGTGTTTTCCCAATCCAAGTTTTTGTTATTTGGATTCATTTCCAAAAAATTGTTAATTGATTGTGTGACTCTGGCTGAAGTTGGACTCTCAAATAAGGATATACATACCATAAAATAATTGCATCTTTTCAGATGCATTAAAACTCTCTGATACATGTTTGAATTGAATGAGATAAGTAGAAATAATGAGTCTTTAACAAATTTCTCAATTTCCTTTACTTATTTTTCCTTTGGTTTCTCAGAATGACTTAACATTTGCACTACATTAGTTGCCAGTTTGACCCAAAGCAGTTAGCTAAAGGAGCTTACTATGCATAATTATATTTATTGAAATTATTTTTGCTTATTATATATAGTATATAATTTATTTAGTAAAATCATGTTCTAGACATCAAGTCAGACTTGTATTTGAATGTTAAATGCATGTCATCAAGTCTCAGAAATTTCAAGGGTGTGACCAAAAAAACCCTGATTTATTAAATGTGGCTTCTTATAATTTTTGCTATTTTGATTATCGATATAGAAAACATTTCTCTAATTTATGATAGGGATAGAGCTGTTGGACCAAACTGATATATTATCTTTGCTTTGTAGCTTTCTGGTAGGACAAGGATGTTTGCTCAATCTGAAAATGTATGCTGAACCCCAAAATATTATCAGAATGTTGATGTACTTTGATTCCATAGATAAAGTTCTTCAACAAAGCAAGACCGTGTTTAATAAAATACTAATAAAATTGACATTGTTGCAGGTATTAAATTGTCAAGCTTTAAGTTATGTGGGATCCCCATTCAATAAATATCTTTATTGAAGATTTATAAAAAATAATACTTTCTTTGACTCCTGGTAACCTCATAATCATGTCTGTGCAGTTTTCTTGGCTTAATTTGCTATAGCCATCTTCCTCATTTTCTCCACCCCACTAAGAATTTTCCAAGTATGAAAATTATTTTCATGTTTTTAGGGATGACCACCTGGTCATAATAAATAATTTTTCATACTTGGTAATTTTTTTCTGCTTGTTTTTTCCTGAGTGTTTGAGCAATTTATTTCACACAGGAAGAAGGCAAGGTTTTCTTTCTTCTTTCTAATTTAGGATGGTGGTGGTGATGGTGGTGGAAGCTTACTTAGCCTGCTCAGACTTGTTACTGTGGTAACAAGATTATTGCTGTGATATGATCACATATGCTTCATAAATGTGTGTGTGTGTACAACCTTAGTACAAGCTTTCTTGAATTAAGAATGTTTCAAAATTATTTATTTTATAATACTACCAGAAATATACATTAGTAGTGCATATGTCTCAGTATTGTTTAAAGAAAACTATTGCCTACGTTTAAATATAATTTTGATTTAGATTTATAAGAAGAGCCATTCTTATGAATTGTTTTCTTCAGTAATGCTTCCTTACAAATAGCTTTGCTGAGAAAAAATGATTACATTTCTCACTTCTCTGTTATTTAAAAGAAACCATGGAATGGAGACTGTTAATTTAATTGAGAAAATTGGAGATGTGGAGACTGTAATGTTTATTCCTTTCCCTACATTATTTTGACAATTTAAATCGGGGGTCGCCAACCTTTTGAACCTAAGGGGCCACCAAACTCATAATTTTAACTCCCAGGGACCACTAACATGTTCTGTGGGCATGGCCTAATTGTGGGTGTGGCTTGGTGGTCATGTGACTGGCTGGGCATGGCTTGTAAGTATATATTATAAATATTTATATAAATATTGATTTTTTCATAAAAAAAGAGCAACTTTTACCCAAAATCAGGCAAAGCAGGCAGGCAGATTGAGTGCTCATAGAATCACAGATTCATTCAGAGATCTACCTGTTCATCGGCTAGCTCAGGTCTGTCACATAAAATTTGCTTGCAAACTCGCACCAATTAATCTAACAACACACTATGTATGTAAATTACTTGATCTTTTTTATATAAAAAAGAGCAACTTTTTTCCCAAAATCAGGCAAAGCAGGTAGCAGATTGAGTTGTCACAGAATGCATTCAGTGATCTGTTGCCCCCGGTTAGCCGTCTCTCAATTGCTCATAAGGGAGTTCGGCATGTACTTAAAAGCCTCGAGAACGAAAATCATAACACTGCTAGAAGCAAGAAGATTTGCCATACGATTTCCGCTTCCTACAGTCCTGCAACTCTCACGGTTTTGCCATGATCTCACGATTTGTCATTTCTCACGGTCTCACCATACAAGCGTTCTGTCCCAATCTCACACCGAATTAAAACGCTTTTTTTTTTTTCAAATTTGGGGGTCGCTTATTATGCAAGATCGGCTTATTATGCGAGCTTATACTACGGTAATCGATTCTTTCTTCGTGTCTGTCCGTCATTTTGAACTAGGGGAGTAGGCCTAGTTTGCCCGTAGTCTTGTAAGTGTTCAGCTGGCGGAAAGTGATCCCAATCGTAAAACATTGGCGAAAAGAGGTGGGTACGATATTCAATAGAAGAAAGCACAGCTTAAGCAATCTTCTTATGAACACGGAACATAAATAAAACATAAATAAACTGTTAATGACTTTCCTCGACTGGGAAAAGGGTTTTGTTTAATCTTGATTCGGGAAAAAAATAGAATAGAATCTTACTATTTTTTATAGAATCTCCAGATTTTTTTTCATGGGTCTCCAGATTTTCCTTTATCAGGGGTTGGCAGATCTGTTCCTAGCTAATCTAAATCTCCCAGCACAGCAAAACACCTGATGGTCAGAAAAAGGAAAAACAGCAACTTAACAGGCAAGTTTGCCAGGTAAGGAGTGAGTGGGGGGGGGAGGGTTCCCATGGGCCATGTCGGTGGCGCAGCCTTGTGTTTCTGCACAGCCTGGATTAATTGCTTTGTGGGGGTGCTCTGGGGATGAGATTTCTCTGCAGCCCACCAAAATTTTCTCACGGCTCACCAGTGGGTCATGGCCCAGCGGTTGGCAACCGCTAATTTAAATTACATTCTATCACACTGATGTACATGCACATACATTATAAAGCCACTGCTATTGATGTCTGAATACAAAGGTGAAGGGGCATTTCCAAGAGATACCCAGCTATGACCAGTGATGCCACATTCTGAGATTGCTAAAACCACTGGGCTAGTTTCAAAAGGCTAAATCACAAACAATCCATTGTATAATCCAACTTTGAGTTAACAATATATGTACCATCAATCCAAAGTCTTTATCTTCCAGGTAACAGTGCAATCAGTTTATTTATTGCAGTTCTATTCACTGTAATTACAAGACTATCTTGGTTAGTGGTCAGTAGTATCAAAATTGATAAGAGATCCAGAAGTATCATCAAGTTTGCATTTCTCACCTCCTGATATGCTTCAATCATTGGGACCAGGCATTTTTCCAGGCCCTAGGAGATGTCAGTGAAAACCAAAACAAAACTTGGAGCCCTTGATCAAGAGTAAAAGCTCTAGAGATAGAAAACTGACAGTTTTTGCCCTTAGTCTATCACAAGCCCACTTACGGTTCTCAGTTTGAGAAATTCTGCATTATGATAACCAAAGCCTTTTTTATGCCAGATGCAAACTTACTTCTCGATGGAAACCCTTTAAATAATTATTTTCTTTTTCAACACTACTTTCTTCTTTACCAGAAATACAGCATATTAGACACTGACCTGCACTTATTAAATAGGAGTTGGGTTCAATGGTGGCCTTTTTAGTCTTACTATGTCTCTCACTGTCACTGAGATAGGCAACATATATATTTAATATACAAATAAACAAATAAATAAATAAATAAAAACAAGCAAGCAACTGGGAATTCTACCTCTTGCAAACAGAAATCTCAAAAATCACTGTTGGGATGAAGTCCTTTAAGATAATTTAACTGATAAGCTAGGGAACAATCTGAAAACTAAATAAAGACACAAATGGATTCATCAACCTTATCTATTTTCTTAAGAGTTAAGAAGAAAACTGTTAGATAAATATTGTCAGATGGTATAATGAATATTCTAGGTATAATTTGAATATAGTTCAGCAGGAATTGTTTTATTTATTCATTTTTTTATTGATTACATTTTTATGCCTCTCCCCTTCAAAGTGACTCTTTTACCCACTAAAGATCACACAAAATGTTCAAGTAGTAGCAAACTGCAAATTAGGCTAACCCATCTCGGAAGATGCTAGAAAAATTTGCTTCTTTTATTCCATATCATATTTGGTAATGATGCATATAATTGTACCGCAGGCACATTATCATTATACTTGCAGCACAATTGTCACTGTAAGCCATTTTCCTTATACTTTATTCATGTTCTAGTCCAGGGTTTTGGAAGATGAATACCAATGAATTCAGCAATCCCAAGTGCAAGGATCCAATCCCCAACAGGAAAGCACAGAGGTAGGCATGCTCTCCAAAATTTGCTATAGAAGATTTGGAATTGGAATAGAAATTAAGAGTTCTCAAGCTCTCAGGAACACTGGCAGGAGCATTTAAAAAGTCATAAGATAAAAGAGAAAATAATGGCACTTACAACAAGAGGTATCTGTAGAAATTCCAGTTCTGCAGAATCTGACCACAACAAATAATGGTTGCTCAGCTTCAGTTGCAACCAGTAACACATAAAGAAGTATGTGTTACTAAACTAAAGACTTAAGTCACTAGAACTATTTCTACAAGGTCATATCTTAAAGCAGTGTGTCATGCTGGCTGGGTAAACTTCTTGTTAGACCAACAACCACAACTTGACTATTGTACTCAAATTGCTTGCTGGAAATCTGACTCCTGACTGACTCAGAACACTTCTACTATCTGATCCCTTGTACATCAGGAAAAAAAACCAAAGTATGGTTGACACCTTTACAATCAAGTATAAAAATGTGTGTCTTTCTGATTTATGATGTCCATGTTTACTTTCTAGTAGAGCCTAGTTAGGCTGTGAATATCACCTCCATTCTCTTTATACACCATGAGGTATTATGAGTTATGACACTGGACAGAGAATACTTAATAGCTACTGTATCAAATACTTGGGACCTTTCATTGTTCCATATTACAACCAAATCACTGACAGAATGGTCAGCCAGGCTTGAGAAAACATTCTCCAGAGCTTTCTGGAATCCAATCTGCTTCATTAACATCTGGAAGGAGGTCAGCTCAATCTGTTCTGCTTTGTATGCAAATGAAAATTTATTTCTCTCACCTGATAGTAATCTATTTTCCAAAAGGATATTACTTTTGTAAAAACATATACAGACAGCTCCTACCAGGACAAAAATACAGTCGAGGTCATGGTCTTCCTTGTGGGTATATTTCCAAACACAATGAACAAAGCTCATGGAAGCAACAGTAGACATGAAGTCCTGAGCCATGTATCTCAAAATCATCTCAACAGGAATTTCCCAACACTAAAATCCTTGATATCTGCAACACGACGTTTAAGAGCATTTTGATCAGCTCAGGAGTCATGTTAGATTATGGGGTGTAATTATAGAACCCTTATTGTCACTTGAGTGTTTGCAACAAGTTACATTCCCCTAAAAGTAGTAAAAACCCAGAAAGAGTGGTTTAAAGAAAAATGGAATGCTTCTTGCAATACTTTTACTCCAACCACTTTGGAACAGAGTATCTTATTTATTTTATTTATTTTATTTGGTTTTGGTTTGTCAATTGCTTACAAGATAATAGGTATAAGTAAAAACAGACTTATGAATACATGGATACATAAAAGAAAAATAAAAGAAACAATGGACGGTAGGCACGTTGGTGCACTTATGCACGCCCCCCCCCTCTTAGAAAAGGGATGAGGTCAATAGTAGACAGTCTAAGGTTAAAGTTTTTGGGGTTTGGGGAAGAAACCACAGAGTCAGGTAGAATATTCCAGACATTGACCACTCTGTTGCTGAAGTCGTATTTCCTGCAATCAAGTTTAGTGCAATTAGCCTTGAGTTTGTATCTATTGTTTGCTCTTGTATTGTTATGGTTGAAGCTGAAGTATTCATTGACAGGTAGCACATTGCAATGTATGATTTTATATACTATACTTAGATCTGACCANGGGGGGGGGGGGAGTAGGAGTGGGGCAAAAGGTATGTGATTAAGGAGTTAATATACTGGGGATGCCAAAAAAAAAAGCCAAGAGAAGAAATATGACCATGCAACCAAACCTTCCCTTCCATATGACCATTGATCAAATAAATTGGTGATTCTCAGTGAACCTGATGAACTAGTATTATGAGTTTTGAACTGTTGAACTATGAAAATTAGTTTTATTCAAACACACACCAACTAATATGTGGGGAGTTGGTTGATGGCTATGATATGGTCTTACTATTATCTCCCTCTAGTGACAGTTGGGAAAGTCTTGCAAGGAGATATTCATTTTAAGGAAAACAAATTGCTATATCCATATCCAGCTGGAGCACATTACCCTTCTGAAGAACTTTCTTTCATTTAGGGTGCTCGATAGTAGGCAAGATATGTACTGTATTTTTCTGGGCAGTTATTTGTTTTAGATTTATTTTTCACATTTTTGAACCACCCATCTCCCTCAGAAGAGGGATTCTGGGTGATATATAGTAAAATGTTAAAATATAAAGGCAGTATATAAAAATTATAAATTTAGGAGATGCAAGGATGATTAAACATTTTAAAATTAATTTAAAAAGCTCATGGAGCACCAGCCAACCTCATGGCTATGTGCTCCTCTGGGTTCCCCATTGAAGGCCAGAGTCATGTTTTGATTCCTTTTCAGAAGGCCAGGACGGGGAGGGCTGTGTCACCTCAGGTGGGAATATTGCACAAGTCAGGAGGCAAGGTGAATTAATTTATCCTATTGCTAGATACAGAGCATAAGAAAGATAACTTTGATGGAGTTATGCAAGTGCTGTTGTCTAGGCAAAAAATATTTTTTAACTCCAGAATGTCCAGATGACTTTTAGAAGTGGCTGAGACAGACATTGCCCTAATTCCCTGAACTATAATAGAGGAAGAGGAGCAGTGGGGGAGGAACAGCTACACAATCAGACCCGCAAGATTGTTATACCTTTTATAAATTATTATAGCTAACTACAATGAAAGTATGGTAGTTTTAGCCTTCCTATAGTGTTGATCTCATGGTCTTGTATATTTAGTGGGGTTAATATCATATATCACACTGATTATCCAAAAAGCAGAATAATTGTCTCATTTTCCTCCAGCTTATTTAGGTAACATAGAACGGAGCCTTCGAAGTTACTAGCTGAACCAATAGAGCTTTCTCTTCTCCCTGGCCAAGGGCTGCAGATGGTACATGTCTCAAATGAGAATTTAAGGTACAAGACTGTTCAGTTTTGGAATCCAGATTTTACTGGTATTCCTTTAGGATCTTCTCTAAGAAAATTGTTAGTATTTTCAGTGAAATGGCAACATGCTAAGATGCCATTTATTCTCTTTCTCAATTCTCCATCAGCAGCAAAAGTAAAATTTGTGGGCAGTATTTGACAAGAAACTGGTGACCAGAAAATCTAAACTTCTGTACATTTAGTAATTAGAAAAGATAAAAATGCCTCACAGTCTCAAGCATCTTCCTCCTTCTCCCACAGTACAGTCTCCTTCTCTACCTTAGTCTTAGCTTCTGCCCAGTAAAATTGGTGCAGGCTATCTATTCCTTTGTGCCAGATGAAAACTCAAATTGAAACTGGAGATATATTGATATCCCTGAAAATCCATCTGATGCAATTCTTTGTGAAGTAGATAGTTTTGAGATCCTCATTATGTTAAGTTTACTGAATAGACATTTTTAAAGCTTTATGATAAGTTTGAAAAGATTGAAAAGAGATAGGTGAGCTCAAGAACAAGACCTTAAGACTGAAGCAAATGTGAAATGTATTGCTGTTTTAATTACTTGAAAGATAACAGGGAGCTGGTGTCCTGCTAAGAATCATTGGACTATATCCAAGGTCAAGAACATAGGAAAAAAAAGTTTGCTTGGTCTCTCCTATCCACAGCATAAAAAAACTTTTATAGAAACTATTAAAAATGTCCCAACTAGACTTTGTTTTTCTTTTGAAGACGTTTGGCTTCTCATCCAAGAAGCTTCTTCTGCTCTGACAGGATAATGGGTAATGGAAGAATTTATATTCTTTTCAGACAGCTGATCATTTGCATCCTATTAGAGGGTCGTTGAAGCACTTGGAGATAACTTTAATGACCTGCTAAAAGGATGTAGATGACTCTTCTTGCAGATGAAGTCTTCAAAAGAAAAACAAGAAAGTCCAATTTCCTCCTGAAAAAGCACCTTTGGGACAACCATGACCTGGATGATTGAGAATCTCTACAGACTATTAAAAAGTGTTTTTAATCTGTTTCACATAGTTTGCACTAAATCTATTGAGGCACCCCATCTAGATATAAGTATTTACAATGTATTGATCCTGTTGTCATGGAATTTCTCTAGAAATTTAATGATTCTGAACAAGTTGTTAATTATCTGATCCAAACAAAGGCCACATACTTAATTATAGGTGTTCCATGCTTGTCCATTCTATAATGATTTATGTTTTGCAAGGTTTACTAAATATACAGAATTTCGTTTCACTGGTGTCTTCTCTTTTTCCTCTTCCATTAGCAGCCCAGGGAAGAAGGAAAAAGCCACTGTAGTTGGCAACTTCCTACCAGGAGCAGTAGTAACATTAAGTTTACTTTTTTTCTTTCTGTTTTGATTTTAATTATTTTTATTTTCCCCATTTTCTTAATATCAGTATTTCAGTAATACTTTTTTAAAAATATATTGTAATTATACATATATTATTATTTTTATACCTTCCATTTGGATTGTTATACAATATTAACATTATGTGGCAATATTTTTATCAATAACTTGCCATATGTTTAGAAATATTCTGTTGTTTGAATCCGTGGCAATAAAACATTTTTCAGAATTTTTAAATAATAAAGAATTTTGTGCTATGCAATAATAAATGACTGCCAGAGAAACCTAAATTAAGACATATTCTATTTAAAGTGAATTCAATAAAACTAAATGTTATTAGATTGAAAAGAAGAAAAATACTTTTGGCAAGAAAATAGACTGAACAGATTCCCACATGGAAAATTTAAAATCTGCCAGAGGAGTGTCTCCTAATTTTATAATTAAATAATTTTAGATTCTGAAAGTCACTATATGTTTTTAGTAATTAACTATGGAAATCTTCAAATGGTGTAAATACATTTCTACAGTTCAGAGAAAGGTAAACCAAATACTGTAGAATCCTTAAGTGCTTCCTGAGTTTGATTATTTGCTTGCAGACATTTCACTATCACTCTAAATAACTTCTTTAGAAGGGAATGGTGTTTGCTTTGGGCTTATATACAATAGCTTGCTCTGTCAGTGTTGTTGAGATATTGTTTTCTCCTTGGTAATTCCTTGTTAAGCTGTAGTTTTCTGCTAGACTGTTTGCTTGAGTTCCTAATTCCTTCATTAGGGTATTGTTTATTTTATTAGATTGTTTGCTTAATGTTAATCCTGGAGTTAACACTCACTTGTCTGGGTGTTGTTTGCTGTTAAGGAAGTATTCTGTTTTTTTATTTCCTTTTTAGCTTTTTTATTATCTCTTTGGAATGAACAAATTATATAATTTATATAATTGTTCTGTAATCTTTTGGGGTTACAAGTTGACCAGATAATCATCATTGAAGAATTTAATTAATTTAATTTAATTTAATTTTGGATAGTTTATTGGATAGATACTTAATCAATTAATTTTTGTATCATCCATCCCCCTACAAGGTAACTCTGGGCATCTACAAATGACAGTGAATATATGGAGACTATTTAGTTCAAACAGACAAGAATATAGATTTATAGGCTGGAAGGGAACTTGGAGATCCTAGTCCAATCTCATATCTGAGGCAGGATATTATCCCAGACAAATAGTTGTCTAAACTCTTCCTGAAAACCTCCAGTGATAGCACCTGCAGCTCCAGGAAATAAGCTGTTCCATTGATTAATTATTCTCACTGTCAGGAAATTCCTTCTTATTTCCAGGTTGGATCCCCCTCTTACAAGCTTTCTCCACTGCTTTATGTCCTGCCCTCTGGTGCCTTAGAGAATAAATCAACATTGTCTTCCCTATGACAGCTCTTCAAGTACTAGAAGACTGCTATCATATCTTCCCTATTATTATAATAGGGAAGAGATAATAGCTTCTCTATTATGCTAACATCATTTGATTTGGCTTCCAGATCCCTTATCATCTCTGTGCTTTTCTGAGTACTCCTTCTAGGGCCTCAGTATCTTTTTATATTGTAGTGACCAGAACAACCGAATGCTACATTCCAAATGTGGCCTCACCAGTGCAATATTGAGTGGTATATTACTTCCCATGATCTTGATGCTATTTCTATGTTGATGCCATTTAGGACTGTTGGCATCTTGACAGCTTCAGGACACTGCTCACTCATACTTGAGCACTGATCCACCAGGACACCTAGATCCCTCTCACAAGCACTAATGTTGAGCTAGGATCAGCCTACCCTGTACCTATGTATTGGGTTTTTCCCACCTAAAGTGCAGGACCTTAATTTTTTCACCATTGAACTGAATCTTGTTGGATAGGTCCCAATGCTCAAGTCTATCAAGGTCCTTCTGAATCTTGAATCTGTCTTCCAAAGCAATTCTCACTAGCTTGGTGTCACATACTTGTCTTTAATCTAGCCCACATGGAACTTGTTCAGAACTGGACTAGGTTCATTTGACTAAGTTTCAAATAGGTTCTTTGGTCAGTTTAGAGACAAAATATTACATTAATCTAGCTATAATTTCTGACCATGAAGGAATTAATATAGTAATATCAATGAGTGTGGGAAAAATACCCAGATGTGGAATGATGATATTTTAATATTTTCTCACTGGAAGACTTGGAATTTGTGGAACTGCAAAATAAATACTTATTTTTTCAAATAACTTCGACTAGGTGATAGATTGGGATACATTTAAAGCATTTGTTTATAGTAAAATACTTCTGCCCCACAGCAGAAAAAGACTTGTGAATCACAATGAAAACATTAAAAGTGAATGCCACAGAACAGACTCATAAAGTATATCATGCTTTTAAGATTTACCCAAATGGAGTTAGACCATACGGAATATTTCTTAAAATGAATGTTAGAAATGAACAGGGAGGAAAATGGGAAACACTGTTGGCTTCTTGACTGAAAGAATTATTAGAAGTATCATTTTAAGATGTTTGTGACACCTATTATAATTAAATACTTTATTTGGCCAAGTGTGATTAGATGTACAAGGAATTTGTCTTCAGTACAGAAGCACTCAGTTTACATGCAAGCAACAAAGAAAATAATAATAATGCTAGTTAAAAGGGGGAAGATGATAAAAAAAATAAAAGAATAATACTACAGCTATAATATATATGTTAATTTACATAGACATTACACAGAACTATGAAAATGTTCAGCAAAGTGATGGCGTGAGGGAAAAAAGCTGTCCCCATGTCTACTTGTTTTGGCATGTGTTGCCCTACAACACCATCCTGAGGAGAGGAATTGAAACAGTTTATACACACATTCCAGTAGAAAAATGTTCCCTAAGAATAAGCCTCAGCACAAATCCAAAAGCTCAAAAGACTAAATCTTTGGTTTCAATGACTGACTCTTCTTGGACCATCATGTCAAATATTTTAACTTTCAATTTCCAAACATTAGAGACGTTCAAAAGTTGTGACATGCCTTGGGGGAATGTAAAGTTATTTTGGTTACTTTAATATAATTTAGATGTGCTTGGTAAGTAACTACATAAATAAATAAATTTTTAACATTTTGTTTGTTTTATTCCTGTAACATTATCCAGGACATGAAGGACATCACCTTCATTTGTGAAACAATTTATGTCCAGATGTGAATATCTGCAGATAACTTCTCAGCCCTCCTCCTGCCCCACACAATATACAGGTCTTCTATGGAAGGCAAGTGGGTTGCAATTATTTTTTCTGCAGTCTTAACTATCTGCTGGAATCCGTACCTATCCTGTTTGGTTGCTGCACCAAACTAGACAGTTATAAAAGTACAAATAACAGACTCAATAATTCCTAAGTAATTAATAATTAATTGAACAAATAATTTAAATAATTAAATTAATTTTTATTTTTACTGTTATAAAAATTATATTCTAAAAATGTAGATATAGCTGGAGGTAAACAGTAAAATGTTTTCAAATAATCTGAGATGTTCATTCATGGGAGATACCTGCACACATAACTTCACAGGAAATCTATAATTTTACTGATATGATGGAATTGGAAAAACCTGAACTAGGAAGAATAACAACAGAATAATATTGAAAATCTCAGGAGAAAGTAGATCCTATATTCCTGAGATATTTCAGACATCTTATGAAAATAAAGTGCTATCAGTCTCATACTATCATGCTTATATTACTGTAATTTTGAAGGCCAGTAATGATTTACTTGGTGCACAAATTATTTTCTAATATTATTTTAAAAGTTGATGCTAAAATTTTACAGATACTTTTGCAGGATTTTAGAAGATTATCTCCAAATTTCAGAAAAATGCCTGATTGATATATTATTATTATTATTATTTAAATTTCTGTGCCATCCAATGCACAGCAGTCCTGGCAGTTAACAAATGATTTGAAACATGACAATAAAAAAACAAGACATAAAAATGTGTAGAGTTAACAGAATGACAAACTGGATGGAATCAAAAGCAAACAACCTATGTTAAAAGAAGTTTCCAGTTATCCTCTCCAAAGGCCTGGAGAAAGAACCAGGTCTTCAGGCCCTTCTAAACACCACCAGGGTGGAGGAAATGATCAAATCTTGAAATCTCATTCCAAAGGACAGGTACTGCAAAAAAGAAAGTGTACTTCATAGGTCCCGATAGATGGTTTTGTTTAATTGAAGGAACCCAGAGTGTGCCAACCTTGCATCAGCCAGATCTACAGCATGGGTTTTCTCTTTGATGCATGCTTGCTATCGACTGCCATAGTAACAGAAGGGGGGCATGGCATCTGGGTTTGGGAAGTGAGCTGGTGAGGTGAAGGCCCATGTGAACTAAAAGGGAGGTTTGCTCTCAAGAATTACTGCACTGCCAAGTTATTGGTATATAATTGTGGAGTTATTTTCACCCAGTCAAGGTCTACTGTCCTAGAACTCCAGATAGATGAAAATCCCTGAAGATGTGCTTCACATGACATTATGGGAGATGTGGATTGGAGTCTGGGTCCCTGAGGGGAAGGATTTAGGGTAACTTTCAACCTGTAACTTTTGAATCAGATCTTGCTTTGCTTTTGCCTCTATCATTTCAAATTCAGTAAAAGTACCTCTTCTCTACTACAATGGAGTTGAGGGTTTTCTTTCTTGGGTTTTGAACGGAAGCAGGCCTAACACTCTGACAGAATGGATTGGCTAGGCAGATACGATGGGAAACAACCAGGCCCTATGCTATGTAGGGCTTTATAGGCAGCCTGAATTGCATTCAGAAACAAATTGACCATCAGTGCAATTTGGAAAGCAGAAATGTTACATAGGGATATTGAGGCATGCTCATCTTTGCTCATGCTGCTGCATTCTACACAAGCTGAAGCTTCCAGATGGTCTTCAAGAACAGGCTCATGTAGAATCCATTTCTATATTCAAGGCATAAGGTCACTCAAAGCATGAGTGACTCTCTGAAAGATGCCCAATCTAGGAAAGAGCACAAGTGGCACATCACACTCAATGAATAGAAGCTTTGAATTCAGGAAGATCCCCAAGTTGCATGTCTCCCTTGAAGAGGAAAGCGCCCATCCAAATTGTATATATATTTGTTTTATGCAAATTATATTTGAGTATGTGTTTTTTATGTTTATTAACATTTTACCCAAATTTGTAGAAATTGTATATAATGGTAAATATTATGTGTATACGATTAACTGGAATAAGTAAAATTTCTGTCAATTGCTCAGAAGATTTCTAAAGGTGGAGATAGTGAGAGTGATTTATTGTCCAGAAATTATTAATTACCTGGATATTATTATCTCCAGGAAAATATTTGGTTTAGCTGATAAGAACATTTCAGAATCTATTATCCACATGAAAGAGGATATTAAGGGAAGAATAAGAATGTCTTTAAACCCGTGGAGAAGAATTAATGCCATGAAACTTAATCTTGCATCATGACTTTGATAGCAAAATCAGTTAAATGTTTTAAATAAATTGATAAGTTAATGGTTAACATTTTATGGAAGAGATAAATACCCATGATTTCTCTATTACAGTTATGCTTATCATATTTTGAGACTGGCTTTCATTTTCTTGATTTTAAACATTTTTATTGTACTTACTTTTAATTTCAGTTATGTTTTGGAATAGAAACAATATTGAACATTTACTATTGTGGGTTCAGCTTGAGAGTTGTTACTCAGTATCCTTACAACCTTTCAATTGTTGTACACTAATTATAGTAAGAAATTGGTTACTTTTGTAGCATGATTAAACATATTTGGGTCTTATTGGGCAGAAAATTTAGATTTTATTTTTCTCCTCAGAATAAAATTACATTTTGGAGTAACTTTTGTGAGAAAATAGCTGGTAATACATTTTTCTATAAATCACGGGGTCATAATGTAATCATTATCCTCAGTCTGCTATTAAATGATACTTTAAAACTTTTGAAATTCTACAACAGGAATGTATTTTATATAGAACTAAAATACCTTAATTTTAAAAAGATTTATTATCCATATTGTTTGGCTCTGTTGCCTTTCTAATCTCAGAAACACTGGCTGTTTTAGGAGTGCTGGACATGCCTTTTATGGAATTTAAACTAACAGTCATAATTAAAAAATCATATAAAAAAATCAAAAATAAAATTTGAAAAGAGCAAGCTATTTGGAATAGTAAATGGGAATATCCTACATTATCAAGGCAATGACTGCAGGCTTTAAAGAACAGATATATTTCTTATAGCTTACAAATTTGGTTAAGTTCATCAAAATCAATGTTTTTACAGTCTATTGGATCCTTAAAATCTGTAATATTTCTGACTAGGAAGAACTTTGGATGTGTTTTGCATGGAATGCAGCAAAAAAAAAGATTATGATAATTTACATATTCATGCGACTTCAGGATTAACCCCATATCTGTACCTTTGCCCCATATTTAGAAAAAGAGGTAAATTATCTACTTCAGTGTTTTGCTTTGTGATTTTGATTCATTAGTTTAATGTTATCTTCTTTTGTCACATCTGGGGCGGGTGGCCTCTTTCTTTTTTTCAAGTATTTTAATTTTCACTTTTAATTTTTAATTTTTTTTTCTTTCATCTTTTTAAATTAGGCTAAAGTAAATCATATAGTTTTATTAGTACTTTTATATATTTGAAGTTATTCAAGTTATTCAAGTTCATTAGTAAAAATAAGTGTTAATTGTAATCAGGGGTGGGATTCAAATTTTTTAACAATGGTTCTGTGAGCGTGGCTTAGTTGGTAGGCGTGGCTTGGTGGTCATGTGACTGGCTAGATGTGGCCAACTCAACATCACTCACATCAAGGCACACATCTCCTCACCTAGCCTCTCATGACTATGGGGATGCTACAACAGTCATAAGTGTGAAAAATGGTTATAAGTCACTTTTTTCAGTGCCATTGTAACTTTGAATGGTCACTCCACACAAGCAAAGTACCAGCAAAGGAGGAGAAAAAAACTCCAGAGAAGTTCCTGAGACAGGAAATCTAGTCCTGCCAAGAACATAATAAGGGGTTAACGGAGAGGCAGTTTCTGTAAGCAACACCAGAATGTTCCTTCCTGCCTTCCTTACAGGGTTAGGCCAGTAATTTCTTCTAACAAGCGGTTCTCTGGACTGCTTAGAACGTTAACAACCAGTTCTAGCGAATATGTGCAAATTGGTAGAATCCCACCACTGGAATGGATGTATATGAATAAGTTTTACAAGCAAACATTTGTTTACAAGAAGAAAAAAGGAGAATATTTAATATATATGTGTAAGCATATCACTTAAAAAACAGAAATTAGTGTTTCCCTCAAATAAACAGGAAGTTGTTGGAAAATGGAGGAAGAAAATATTTATTTAATGTACAAAAGTCACCTGAGATGAGTTGCTATCAAAATCAAATAAATAAGAACCCAGTTTTTTTACAGCAACCATTCCATATCAGATTACACTACAAATCAAGGCACATCACCAATAAATGCTACAGATTACAGAATATTGTAAATCATAAGAAACAATAAAAATAAACTGTTTAACATTCATAATTTTAAACATGAGAAAATCAAATTAAAAGCCATAAAACACATTTCTAAAAGAAAAAGATTTAAACTTTCTAGTTTTTTCATGAAGCAAAGCAGCAAGACAGCAATCCATATTTCTAGTTGTTCTTACTCTAGTTGATTTCTAGTCAACTTGTTATCCTAATGAATTCCAACTGTTTCTCTTTAGATTAATACATATGATAGATCCTTAAGGTGATTGCAATATTCAGGGAAAGCTTCTTCTTCAAGAAAAAGCTTAAAGCAATTTAGGAATTTATATTTAAAGCAAGATTTTTGAATGTAATTTGGAAGTCTATGGTACTCAGTGTACCAAGATATGATAGAACAGAAGTCATATGCTTCTTCCAGGAGACATCTAACAGAAGCCTGATGAAATTTCCAAGTTTTCTGCAGGAGCATCCCCATTTGCAACACATAAGAGGCTCTTTAGGAAGTAGCAAGTGCATAAATGACAATGGTTAAATCAGACTTTCTAGGAATGTATTCACTAAAATATTTTATACATGGAAAAAAACACTCTTCACTACCATACTGACCTGAGCATTCAGTCCAAAAGTTTAATGGATCACAAACTGAACATGAACCGATGGTGTAATGCAGCTAAAAGAAAAAGCATCCACCGGCTATATTTACAGATGTATAGCATCAGGATGAAGATAAGTCTCAATACTTTATTATGCATTGATCAGACTGCACATGGAATATTGCCTCCAGTTATGGGCACTGGGTAGCAATACATAGTACAACAATAATACAATGAACTATAATATAGTGAAACAAGCATGTTATACCCAGGGGTGGGATTCAATTGATGTTACTACCAGTTCAGTTATTACATTTTGCATGCATGTACCAGTTTGGCTATTATACACTACACGCATGTGCAATTCACTGAAAGCTGTGCTGCCCGGACAGCTGATAAGTGCTGAGCACGGGTGCGCAGAGTTTGAAAATACGCCTTTTTTTCCTGCATTTTCAACCTCAACTGCTTTGTGTGGCACAGCTGAGATTGAAAAAGCAGGAAAGAAAGGTCAGGTAACAGACCAGGCAAGTAGGCGGGCAAAACAGCAGCAGACTTAGAACCGGTTGTGTCTGCTGCTCTTCAGAGCTACCAGTTCTATAGAGCCGAGCAGAACCAGTAGCATCCCACTCCTGGTTATACCCAAGCATATGTATAACAATTACATACTATAACAGCTTATAACTACAGCACTACCACAGTTTGTTCTGAAAGGTAAGAAATAGAGCAGCCTAGTAACAGGGGAAGAAAAGCAGGAGAAAAAAAGATTCCCCAATGCCCATCTGGATGCTTCTCTGGCCATCTTTTAGGAGGTTATGATCCTATTGTATTCCAGGCTAGACCATAATTCTAAAAATCAGAATTCCTCCCACAATGCACCACACCAATCCTAATATATACATACTTGGAATACAGCAAAATTTTGCTCTGACCATCACTCCCAAACAATTTCTTACATGATTTGTCCAACCCCTGCCTTGTAAATTCTCACCCTGGTTTCTGGTCATTATTTTGCAGTGTTTCCACTGGTTTTAGGGCAGATATATCGATCACTGAATCCCACGCTCCTCTACTATCCTCAAAGGCATTTTACATAGTCAAGTGACAAAACTGTTTAAATTGTATCCTCTCTTTAAGGCACAGTTACCATAGCGACCTCTTTGTAGAGTGGCAAAGCTTCTGAATTACATAGTTGAAGAGGAACTTCAAGAAGGATTTTGATCAGAGACGAAGTGGAGAGTTATTCATCCTGCCTTAACTGAATTAAGAATTCTCCAAATTGCTCTATTATCCCAAGCTGGAAAACAATTATACTATTTATGCCTAATAAAAGCTTCCTTCAAAAATTGGCATGCACAGCAATAACAAGTATTATTAAAAATGTCAGGACAGTAAAAATGTCCTAATAAAACATTATTAGGTTATTCTACTATTATCAGAATGGTTCAAATGAACTCTGTCTTGCTTGAAAAACTGGGGTGGGTGGGAAGCTCAGTTCATCTGCAGACAAGCATATGTGGCTTTGGATGTGGGGGATAAGGCTTCTCCCATAGATAGAAATAATTGTTCAGTTATCAACGTAGATCTTTCTCAATGAGATATTTAAAGGAGGATGGAGTAGTGGGGAAATGGGACAAACCCACTCTTAAATTCTCAATTTACAAAGACAGAGAGTAGCTGGAGTTCCCTCATGTTTTCATAAAATCAATGGAAATATACATGCAGAAAATTTGTCCAGTATGCTTTTTCTACTATTTAAAAAACTGAAATACTGTTTGAAATTCTGGTCATGTCACTTCAAAAAAGAATATCTTTATACTAAAGATGCAGAAAAGAAGAGAGAAATGTTTTTTGCAATGCTAGAATCTGGTCCATTAAATAAAATTAGCATTATATTAATTAATTATCTTTCACATCTAACGTATAATATCTTAGCTGTTGGATTTGATAGTTGGGTTAATTGATCCCTGTCAGACAGTTAAATTAATAGTTATTCTGTTAAATTAAAGGCACCCCTATATTTAAATACAAATATAGGGGTTCCTTTAAATTTAAATACAAAGCCTATGAGTTCTTGTTAGTAGAATGAAAGTTTTAATTTTTCCAAGAGTCAAATGATTGGTTGCCTATGGGATGAAAGGGTCTCAATTTATTCCAATTTCCAAATCGGTGTCTCCCAGATTTCTATAAATTAATCAAATTTGTTGATATGTGTTATTGATTGTCCACAATATATAGAAAACCCCAGCCACAGAATCATCAGAGAAGCCATAGAGATTGAAAAAAGACCTGAAAGCATGAAGAGATGATTCCACCAGACTGTCAATCATTTGGAAGCCTGCACTCTCAAATAGAAAGATCTCCACACCACAAGCCAGGCAAACACCTTGGGCACAAACAGACTCCTCTGATGCCTCCAGCTCAAACACCCCCCCACCAGGCACCCAGATGAAACCAAGCTTCCTAATAGATAATAGCCGTCCTTTCACGCGAAGCCCAGCGCACTGAAAGCCTCCAATACAGGAACAGAGTGTTGCCAGCCAATCAAAGCCACAAAACAGACAGAAGAAACCAGAAACCCCAATCAACAAACTCCAAGTCCAATAAACACAGACCAAGACTCCCAACCAATCAGGATGTAGGAAAAAAAACATCCTGCCACAATACAGAAGCCTGATGATGGCAGATGAGTTCTGCTGAAACGTTGCTACAACTTTAAAAGCACTACAATGATGTGAGATAATACCGAAGGAAGCTGAACAGACACACACACACACACACACACACACACACACACACACATATATATGTATGTTTTTTTAAGTTTTGTGGGTACTTACATGTGTGCTGTTCAGCTTCCTTCGGGTTATCCCACGTCATTGTAGTGCTTTTAAAGTTGTAGCAATGTTTCAGCAGAATCTCATCTGCCATCATACAAACTCAATTACAGAAGCCTGATGATGGCAGATGAGATTCTGCTGAAACGTTGCTACAACTTAAAAGCACTACAATAACATGGGATAATACCCGAAGAAGCTGAACAGCACATATATATTTATATAATATATATTGTTTTTTTAAGTTTTCTCAGGTACTTACATGTGTGCTGTTCAGCTTCCTTCGGTATTATCCATGTCATTGTAGTTTGTCTTTTAAAGTTGTAATAATGTTTCGGCAGAATCTCATCTGCCATCATCAGGCTTCTGCATTGAGTTCATCGTGTGGGTCAGGCTCTCACAGCCGTTAGTTTAAACTTGAGGCTAGCCTGCTGTTGTCCAGGATGGTTTTTTCTACATCCTGATTGGTTGGGAGTCTTGGTCTGTGTTTATTGGTCTTGGAGTTTGTTTGATTTGGGTTTCTGGTTTCTTCTGTTTTGTGGCTTTGATTGGCGGCAAACTGTGTTTGTGTTTGAGGCTTTCAGTGCAGCTGGGCTTCCGAGTAAAAGGATGGCTATTATCTATTAGGAAACTAGGTTTCATCTGGGTGCCTGGTTTGGGTGTGTTTGAGCTGGAGGTATCAGTGGGAGTCTTCTTGTGCCCAGGTGTTTGCCTGGCTTGTGGTGTGGAGATCTTTCTATTTGAGAGTGCAGGCTTCCAAAGATTGCAGTCTGTGGAATCATCTCTTCTATTCATGCTTTCAGGTCTTTTTTCAATCTCTATGGCTTCTCTGATGATTCTGTGGCTGGGGTTTTCTATAGTGGATCAAACAAACTCCAAGACCAATAAACACAGACCAAGACTCCCAACCAATCAGGATGTAGGAAAAAACATCCTGGGACAACAGTAGGCTAACCTCAAATTTAAAACTAACGTCTGTGATAGCCTGACCCACAGACGAACTCAGTGCAGAAGTCTGATGATGGCAGATGAGATTCTGCCAAAAGGTCACTGTAATAAAAGCATAAATATTAAGATGTAGGAAAATACCCAAAGAAATCTAAATAACATACATACACACACACACACACACACACACTCAGAAGATCCTGACCAGTTCTGGAGAACCAGTAGCAGAAATTTGAGTAATTCAGAGAATCGGCAAATACCACCTCTGACTGGAGATTTTACAGTATCCTTCCCCTGCCACGCCCATCAAGCCATAATCACAGAACCGGTAGTAAAAAAATGTGAATCCAACCACTGGTCCATTCCCATAATGATCTTCTGCAATACAAAAGAAAAGCTAATCCTTTTGGGGAGAATGCAATTATGAGCACAAGGAAGGAAGAAAATTGGATTAAACAAAATGTGCGTACGCCAAATTTTTATGCTCTTGATGGTCTATTCCAAGCAAAGTAAGAACATATATTCCCTTTCTGAAATAACTTTGGCTTTTTGTTCCTGAATCTAGCTCCTGTTTAAAAAGACAATAAAAAGACATGTGGCACATTAAAATTCTAATGTATTCTTAGACTACTACAGCAATAACGGAACCATTTCATTGGATGCTTGAACATCCCTAGAGTGATCTTTTAGATGAAGAATTGGTTTCCTTTAAACTTAATTCTTCACATAACGATTGCCTGGAAAGGATGAAAGAATAGAACTATAAAGGTTCTTATATTCCCTTCTAATATAATATTGAATGCTTTATATTCAAAAAAATCTTTTGATTTAAATAAGATCAAGGAAATGTTGTTCGACTAGGAGGGAATTTTACCAAAGAATTGTGAGGTTATGTAAGTGTACCTATTATATGAATTATAAGATTAGGTTCTAGACGTTTTAAGGGGAAACTATTTCTGAAAGAAACAGTGCACAATATCTTGTATATTAAATAAATGTTGGTCATATATCTGTTGATTATTTATTCATTTATTTACACTGACCACAGTTATGAGAGTTGAAGATTTATAATAATTATGAATGTATTTGAATAAAACATCCATAATGGGAACTAATATATATATATTTAAAATAAACATCCTAAAATCAATATTTGTCTGGTTTTATGTTCACCAAAGATTTTCCAACCAGTTTTCAGAAAGTCCAGAATAGTAAGGTCCAACCTAATTTCTATCAGGAAATTATTCAATAAAATGCTTCCATTCAATCCTGACAAAGATTACCTACAAGAACAAATAACACTCATGCCTCAACTGAATGCTAATTAATGGTCCAGATAAACAACTTACTCTAGCTTACTCCATAGTTGCCCTAAACCACAGTCTTATTAATCTTCTCCCCAAAACGAAAGGTTAGAGAAAATACCATATGTAAGACTGTCAGGGTCTCGGGATGGCTTATAAAGGGTCATAAATTCCTTTCAAATCTGCAGGTATTACCCTATTCCAAACTGAGGCATTAAAAATAAACCTGAAGCCAGATTATCACGCACCCTGACACCCTGAAGAAGCACAGAGAGCATGTATCCAAGTCATAAGTAGCTGAAGAAATACCAGAGAAGGAGAAACCACAGGCAAAAACAAATTTTAGGTAACATGATAAAATGTTGTCCTAGTCATAACACTGAATACCACTCATAATTCAGGAATTTGGCAACCAGATAAGAATTCTGTTTGATGCCTTCTCCCCCACAAATAATTGAAACTTCTAAAGAAAACTGATAATATTGGCAGCTTGGCTACACAATAATACAGAAATGATTGTGCTTCTTTATACCACAGTGATAACCTGAAATGTGCTTGCACTCATAGTCTTCATTGCTTTCTAGACATTGTTTCTGCCACTTCATCTCCTGAGGCTCTTCAATAAAACAATAACCCATCTAGGATTGGCATACAGAGAGATTCCTCACATAGGGCATCTGACAGTAGCAATCAAAGGAACCATTCCAAAGAACATCAGGAACCATGAGACATCTGGGGCAGATCATTCTAATTGGTATACGTGTCCTGTGGCACTCATGGGTCAAACTCATCAGGATCAGAAAGTGATCTCAATCATAGCAAGAATGCTTTCCAGATCACAATGCAATTGCTTCAAAGCCAATTGCATAAAATCCACAGTATGTTGCCTACATGTGGCAGGCCCAGTACTTGTCTTTAAGTACTGTCTAGGTTTTGATGCAAAGTTGCTATTCATATCTGGAAAGATGCCCCTCTTACACTTCCTGAGTTCAAATATTATTCTAGGCAGATAACTTATACTACTTTGTTTGAATGTCTATAAAAGCCACAGTGTAATGTGATGACCCAGAGCGTGGCACAAAAACAACAAAGTCACAAAAATAGGTAAAGTCCCTTTAATACCTCCAATTTGGCTCCCAATGTCCAGTTATCCTCAGTTGGAGATCAAACTCTTCCAAAAACAGTCTTCAAAGGGAAGAAATGCAGTCCGAACCCAAAATACAGATAAATTAGAAATAAAAAACAACAACACAAACCATGCTGAAGTAATTAACACAGGATAATAAATTGCAAACTTCCAAAAGATAATGAAGCACACAGTTGGGAGGATGCCAAAACCCAGATAAGCCTCAACAAAGATAACACATGCTTTGCTTCCAGCAAGGTGCTGTGTGCAAACGCCCTTCTTATATCCTATTCTCCCAGCTGCAACTAATGAAAGGGATCAGGGTCTTTTTCTCTCCCATAAGCCACATTGCTCCCTTCTCCGTTCCTCCCTGCATGCCGTAGGATGAAGAGGGGGTGTCCCTGGGTCTTCCTGTGAATGCCCAGCCGGACTGTGCCCTTCCCCCGTTTCTTCCACAGCCACCGGAGCCACACTCCCATTCCCTGTCAGCTGCTCAATCTCCCCCTCAAAATCAGACTCCAACAAGAGCATGACAGTGTATTAGATTTTAACAATGAAAAAAAAGATCATGCCAATTCACTTATTCTGTATTATGAAATTATAAGATGTTTTGATTGCCAGAATATATTTTAGTATTCAGATAAATAAATGTATTTAAATTTTATTAAATATTACATTGTTAAATTGTTGCTATCACCTGTGTACTTTCTTCAACTGTATATTAAAATGTTATTTTAAAAGCCCCGGGAGTCTTGCTTGTGCTTAATGACAACCTTGTTGCAGAAACTGCACTGGCTAATTATATGTTTCACGTGCAAGTCATGAGATTCTGGTTACTACCTCTAAAAACCATATATATTATTCAGGGCCTGGACACCACCCATCTAATATAATTTTACCCACCCTACCCCCAAAAGCAGAGAATCCCCAGCTATTGCAAAGTGTGACAGAAGAGTGGTGGTGGGGAGGGCAAGAATGAATACTCTCTGTCAGAGGTCTCCTCTTCTAGAGGAGCTTCTTCCTAAGGCAAGGGTAGTTCTAGCAAAACAATATAGTAATACTAATTTTAAACAGACATGAGGTTGTGTTGCTTAGGTAACAGGAAAACAAATAAGCACAGAATGTATTTCTAAGAAAACAACAGCTGAAATATATTAAAATGATATTGCTTGTCTTGGTATAACATTAGAGTGGTCATATCAATAAATACTGTAACTGGTTTAATACCCATTGATGACAGCAATCTGAATAAATAAATGAATAGTGCAGTTTCAGTGACGTCTATTCAGAATTAAGTCTCTTATTCAATGGTGTTGGAGGACACAGAATTGTAGCCTTAATAGGCAATCGTATATAAGTTTACTCGGCACTAAATCACATTTAACATAGATCTGATTTTCATTTATAAAACTATAATGACAAAATGTTGTGAATGGAAGTTAGTTCATGCCAAAAAGCTATATTTACTATGGTGAAGCTGCTCTTTGTTACTTATATAGCTCCTCTTAGATGTGTGGGCATACATGTGTAAAATTCCTTAAGATTTAATATTTCATTTTTCAGTTTGACAACATAAAGGAATTAACTGTTTATAACTAAAAAAGGTATAAATAATTTAATATCAGTTGATAGAAAGTGAAGGATATTGCTTTATCTTTCAATAAAAGTATAAATGCTAATTTATATATATAGTTGTGATTTTCAATTCATTAATAATATAAGATTCTACCTGTATCTCTTCTAGTAAATCATAAATGTGCTATTCATCATGAATCTGGTTATAATACAAAGATTTGGAAACAACTTAAGTTCATATACATTCTGAATAACTTTTGATATCTAATGCTTCTTTATTAAATATCTTACATAAATGGGCAATCTGTACAGATATATAACTGAAAGACTCTCACCCTAAGCCCATCCATGACTTTCCACGGAATCCAATCAATCATTATTCTAGATTAACAACAGTGTTTATGTTCTCATATAAACTGTATTTTATGTATCCTCAAGTACATATTAGTAATTTTACCACATGGACATTTGTCTACTTAAGAACTACATCCCATTGGAACTTTGATTGCTGCACCATAATGTTTATTTCCATATATATTAATTGAATTCAATTTTCATGGTTATGGGGGCTTGAATAAAAGGTATAACACCCGAATCCAGGTAGTGCTACCATTAGATTTTAATAGGATTAATTTGCTTTAAATGTTAAAATTTTTCACTCAACAAAACAGAAACAGTAATATAATAAAAAGATCTCATTTAACCATTTTTAAAAGATAATATTGTGAACATTTCTACACATGTAACTACAATTCAATGTCTAATAATATACCTAAGCTTTCTATGTATACATTACAACAATACTGCAGAAAAATTGGAAGACAGTGAAATCTATTCTGAGCAACAGATGTGGTACTATTACATCTGTATTGGGTTCAGAGAGAGAAAGAGAGAGAGAGAGAGAGAGAATTGTGGAAAAAAAACTATTTTGCAATATTTGTTTAAAAAATTAAGTATTCTTACTTTTATTTATGGGTTTAGGTTAAAATTTTGAAAGTGTTCTTTTAGACAACCAACCTTATCTTTTTCTCATATTTATGTTTATAGGAAACTCTCATGGGTTTGAAATATATATATTACATACAAAAGATACCTGTCATTTTCATGTCTGTTAACTCTTTCACAGTAAAATAGTTTTAGGTTAATATTTAAAGGAACAGCTATTTATTTCCAAACATTGGGAAAATTGCTAATTTGAAAGCTCAAAATTCAGCACTTCTTTGTTAGAACATGCAGAATTCAATCTGGAATTATGGAAAAAAATTAATCTTAATAAATAGCGAACCTTTGTGATCTTTGTGATATTTGATCTGTTTCCTATAGTGATATTTATTGTTATCACTGTAAGGATTATTATTTTTGCCAAAGAATAGACCAGGAGAACTATTCCTTCATTTTCATGTAAAAATGCTTGGAAATTACCTATTGTATGAAGCAAAGAGAATGACTTGCTCACACAGATAACAGAATTTTGTAAACTGCATATTTTAAACACTGCAGATCATAAAACAGACTCTGTTCTACACAGATTCACGAGAAGCAAAGACTCTCTTACCACCATAAGCTGTAAGCAGAAAAGAACACTTACCATAAACTGTACATTGTCAAATCCATTGGCCAGCAAGTGGTTTTCATACTGAGGTAGCCCAATATTTTCCAACCATTGTCCCACAGTCTGGACAGGGCATCTGGGTGCTGAAAGAGTTTGAGAAGGGAGGCGTTTAAGCAATGAATATCCATCCACAGGATAATAGCGATGGTCCTGGGCTGAGAGGTGGCATTGCCACATTGTGTTCCGGGCAAAATTGGTATCAAAGGAACCTGCCAGCTTGTCCAATTAATGCTTCCAGTAAATTCCAAAGTCAGAAGTAGCACATAGTTTCCGGGGCACACTATAGAGTAAAAACTGCTCCTAACTGAACATTTCTGCATTAATCTGTACTACAGACCAGTACGTCATACAGTGGGGGGGAAACATATCAAGCTGTCAGCTAAGCTGTTTTCCGTTACATGTGATTGTTGAAATACTCCACAATGAGAAACGATCTGCTAGCAGCAAGGAATCTTTCATGACGTGCTCCCACACTCATCAGTATGCAGCTCTATGCTCCTTGCTTCCCCTTGCTTGCCTGCCTTTATTACCCAGCCTAGGCTCTACCTCACATTTTCAATAATAGCTATCAGAAAAGGCAAGAACGTTTTTGTCTGCAAGCTCTAAGCTTGCTGCTGCTGCAGTTTCCACCTACACACCCATCCAAGCATCAACGCTGAATGATGGGAGCAGTCAAAACAAATGCAGAAAATAGCGGGTCATCAGAGAAAAGCTAACATGCTGAAATCTGAATAGAACCTTTGTCTGTTATGCATTACAAAGATTTGATTGTTGTAAATTGTTCCTGTTTCAAAGGAGATCAGGCATTGCAAAGCATGAACTGAGGTCTGTGTTACAGTTTGCTATTTGATTTTTTTTTAATGCTGCACTGAGGTTTGCTCTGCTCACAATATACCCTAAACTGTTGTTCTTATTATTAATCTTTTTTTCATCCAGTTATGAAAAACTGATTATATTTTTTCCTTAAAATTGAAAATAATCTAAATTGTAGAACATCTTTAACATTTCAAATAATTATTTCTTCATCTCTCTGATTTTTCAGCTACAGTGCACCAGAATACCATCTGTTAAAATTCAATCATTCATGTTTTGGAGAAAGAGAGATGCACATGCACGCACATGCACATACACAAACACACACACGTTCTTCTTAAAACAGGAATTGAACCATGACTGAATGGATGACATCGGAATATTATAATTTTAAAAAATAACATTTAACATTTCTAAGTTTACCCGACATGTTTGGTAATCCAAAAGAAAAGTACAAAAAGGTATTTCAAATACCATCCTAAATACATGTAAGAGAAATTATTTTTCATTAAAAAGATCCATCCCTTAGTAGATAAATATGCTTTTCTTTGTTCAGAGTATTTTTAATCAGTTCAAGCATGTAATCAGCAGGCACACACTGCAAATCAGTATACACAATCCCTCAACCAAAATCTGTACACTGGTTACATATGTAAAAATTAAAAATACAAGAAATGCTAATAAGAATGAAAGATACTTCTGTATATCATATTCAAATCTTGCAACCTTGCTACTATTAAACCTATTAATGTCTCACTGAAGCATTATAAAATGGGCACATGCTGGCTGGCTTATTCTTATACAGATGAAAGAAAGAATGACTGTGGAAAGATCTTAGGGAATCAAAGTGAAAGATGACATTCAGCAAAACATGGGCACATTTATTCAAACAAGTTTAGTAAATTAAGTAAAATTTACTTTCCAGTAATAAAATGGTCCTATGAAAAGCGATATGCATATAAAATCAATGATGGCTTAATTCTGCACAAGATTGCAGGTTTTATTAAGGACTGCAGTTCTCATCATCAAAGTTAAATTTAATGCACATCATAATATCTACATTCAATCTGAATTGTCAACTTGAAATCAATTTTTTTTTAAAAGGAGTTCATGAGGAAGCTAATATTTTGTTAGACTTCAGATTACAGTTCTTTTTTATTATTATTCAATGCTTGGGCATCAACCCACCTATAACTAAAATACAAAATAGCCCGTTTTTCCTGAAATGATATATAAAGGAAATTACAAATTGTAAACTGTCTAAATTGGATGCAAATTCATATCCCTTCAGAGGCAAAACAAATTAATATTTGACAGTTTTCAATCAAAAGCAATAAAAAACAGTTATGATTAATCAATAAATCTAAGGAATCAGGTAACCCAACTTCACAAGACACAAATTTTAAAAAACAACTAATTCAGACATTTTAGTGTTCTTCAGGGAGAATACAGAGGACCCCCTGACATTTCATGTGATATACACAGTTGAACATGTGTGTAATAATGAACAGTTGAACTGTGAATTACAGAAACAACCAAAATGACACAAAATAATGGTGGATTGTGTTCATTTGATGGGAGAAATGCAATAGAGAAATATATTCTGGAATTTCCAAATTGAAAACAGAAGAGAATAATATAAAATCTCTGAAATAATGATTTGTTAAACTACATAGGATTATTTCAGATACTATTTCTATGTAGTCTTTCAATGATATTTAAAATGTGATTTACAGAAACAATTAAAACAGTTATGTATTGTATTTACCTGAACAGAAAATTATCCATATTTTAAGACAATCTTCCAAAAAAAGAGGAAGCTTGGAATTAAAAAAATAAAAACAAAGGATTATTCTTTTGAATGTTCATCTTCCCAATGATGTCAAGGGAAAACTGCCAATCCTAGACTTTCCACTCCCTCAAAAAATAATACATTTATACATTAGTTTCTGTGTGTGGTCAACAGCATTCACAGAATGATGAAATAAAAACTGCAATGTAACACAGCAAATTCAACCCAATTTCAGCATCTGGGTGATATCATGCCACCATAGAAAAGAAGTGGGGTTTGCAGCACAGTTCAGTAACACTGCTGGCATTGGTATGATGCACCTTGCCCCCAACTGCATGGCCACTTTGTGTGTATATCCTAGTTAAATGCCATACTCCAGACAGGAGTGGGACTTGGGACAAAATGTTTAATTTAATATTAAATGAAGTTATAACGATAAAAGTAAATTGTCTTTAAAGTAAGACATCTTATTTGTAGAATTAATTGCTCCCCAATCTGCCTATGTAACTCAAAATCATTTTTTCTCACAAATACATATATCCATATTATTACTACAACAACAGTAAAGAAAAAGAAAAAAATGGATGAAAGGAGTAGCTGCATTGAGTAGGGAAGAAGAAGGATGGAAATAAAATGCAATGGATGAGTCTAAACAAAGAATAGTCTATTCACTCCCAATAAATATGATTAGAACCTCTAGGTTTGTTCAATATTATAAACATTTGCAATAGTCTATTCCAGTTCAAGGGATATTAACCCTAGAGTTTTTCTTTGTCCTCCCCCTCCCCCAATGTATAGAGGATGAATGTCTGTAATGTAGCAGGAGAGGAAAAAGCCCAGTAATCATGAAACCAAATGAGCAATGAAAACCCAGTAATTGTGAAACCACGCTTCTGAATAAGCACCACCACTTCTGACATTGATACAGAAACTACAACTTGAAACTAGATATGTGATCTTGAAGTCCCCGAGAATGCAAGCAGGTTCTGGTGAAGAACCATTGGATACAAGAATAAGCAGTACAGAATCTTAACAGAAACACAGATTCTAGAAAGTCAGCTACACCAGAATTGAGAAAGTTGGCATGTGCTTAAGACTGCCTTAAGCCCATGTCACACTACGGATGGAAAGAGGATGTAAAACAGAGAAAAAAGCTTGCCATCCATTGGTTAACACGATGCATCCGTTCTGTACTCACTGCGTGCATGATTAATACGTTCTATCCGTCCAGCATCTGTCTACTGAGATTTCATCCGCTCAAAAAGTTTTGTGCTGCACAAAACTTTTTAAGCGGATGAACTTTCCACCGCATCCATTCTACAT
>BHFT01054163.1:0-12834 GCA_004320025.1 Laticauda laticaudata
CTCCATACAGAAGCCTGATGATGGCAGATGAGATTCTGCTGAAACGTTGCTACAACTTTAAAAGCACTACAATAACGGATAATACCCGAAGGAAGCTGAACAGCGCGCACACACACACACACACACACACACACACACATAAATGTAGGATAAAGTGTCTGTTCATTATTTCAGGTTTTAGGATGTTCGTATATTATATCCCTTTCCCTTACTCATCCCAATTTTATTATGTTTTTGTTGGACTTTTGTGGTGTTAAAATAGTCAGAACTTGCATTTGATAGTACTTCTTAATGAGATTTATCTTTACCAGTTCCCAGGAAGCTGTCTTTGTTCACTTGGATTTTTTTTTTAAATCAGAGAGATACTGGTTCAAAACCAACCAACCAGGAAAATATTTATTTGAGTTACTCTTGTATGAGAAGACAGTGGAACTTTTGGAGAAGTGAACTTCAGAGATTTCCGTATAAGTGTATAAATTGTATGAACAGTGATGTGATGAGTTTTCTGACCTTGTATTAATTAAAAATAATATGGATTTTTTATATACCAATTATGATTTGTCAGATTATCAATAGGAATTTCAGTTACATAGCATGTTGGTTAGCTAGATAGCAGTATGATTGGCTGATCTAAAAAAATAAGCAGGTTCAGATCTGGTTAATATATGGGCTGGAAATCTTTAGGAAATACCATGAATAAATGCGAGACTGAGAAGTTGAGGAAAAAATTCTGCCAGGAGGCAGCAGCAAAGCACATCTGTGTTTTTGTGAAGAAAACACTCTCCATTCGCTTCTGCTCAAGGGAATATTTAATTTGGTTCATTGGTTTAACTTGTAGTGTAATTTATTTATTCTTTACACAGAAAGGCCTCTTTTCATACATATTTTTACTATTCAATAGGATAATTATAGGTCCAATATACGTTCAGGTTGTTTTAATAATTTATCAGAGTCTTAGGATATCAAACCATGTAGTAAGGCTGTATTACTATTATTATTCTTATCTTTGCTATTACAGTACCTATTCCTTTAGCATCTTATTGTTGTGGCCTGCTGGTGGCCTGCAGCGCTGGCAGCAGAGTCAGACAGTGGGGAGGAATATGGGCCAGTCCTGGAGTCTGGGGAGAGCTCAGACGAGGGATCTGCGTCTGGCACAGAGATGGGGCCAAGGCCATCTGAGAGTTATGTGCTGACTCCGGAGTCTCCAAAATCTGACATCAGCAAGGCAGAGGAACATTATAGATGAAGTAATTTTTTCTGGCATTATATATTTTACTTGTAGTTTTTTGATATTGTGAAATTGTAGGTTTGCCTATTAATAAAACGATTTTTAAAATAATACATTGGCTATTTTTAAGCTCAAGATTTTCAAAAAAAGAGGCAAATACTATATTTAATATGTGGAATGCCAGTTTGGTATAGTAACTGAAGGATAAGAGACTAGAACCTGGGAGACCATGGATTCTAGTCCTGTGTTACACACAAAACTAGCTGGGTGATTTTGTTTATTCATACTTTTTCCAGTGTGCTGAGTAGAGAATCCAAGGAATAGGTTAACTCTGCTTAGAGACTGAGTCAATCAATCTTTTGGTCACACCTCCTTTGCACATGCCCAGTTTTAACTCATCAATTGCTCAGAAGAGACATGTAGAAGAGTGCTCTTACAACAGGAGAACAGAAGTTATTCCTTGGATTCTGGAAAATTTACAGTAAGGTCCTGACTCTGCATAAGCCTTTGCAGGAAGCAAATGGCTAGGTCGGTTCCCCCGGTCCGTCCAGCATAGCTGCCTCATTCCATCTAATAAACTGGCTGCCCCGGTCTCTCTGGCATAGTCACCCTCGTCAAGGCTGGCTCCAAGGACCTCCTGTCTAAGCCGCCTTGCCCCTACCATTGGCTGGCTCCCTGGTTTGCCCAGCATAGCCGCCCTCATCACGATTGGCTTCCCTGGTGTATCCGGCACAGCTACCTTCGTCCCGGCTGGCTCCCCTTTCTGTCTGGCATAGCCACCCACAGACAAGACCGACAGCCGGACAGATCTGGCTTCAGAGACAGAAATAGACAACACTTCCAAGGCTAGTGACTATTTCACCTCTTTTGCTGCTCCAAGTGACAACAAGTCCAACCCTCCCATTGGCAGCCGCTTCAGCCTATTTGCCAATCAGTGGGAGCACCACTGATATCTGGGTTCTGAATATGGTAAGGCTATGTCTCACCCTCGAATTCCTCTCCACATCCCTGAGTTTCTTCATACCTTGCCCCATATCAAGGGATAAGACAAAAAGAAGCCTCATGTAAACATCAGTCCAACACTTGTTGGACATCCAAGCCATTCAACCGGTCCCAAGGGGCCAACAGGGGCAGGGGTTCTTCTCCATCCTGTTTATATTCCAAAGATCTCGGGGTGGAGTGGGGTTGGAGAGCAATTCTGGACCTGAAAAGATTTAACAGACTCCTAATTTACAGGAGATTCCAGATGTCCTACATTTGTATCTTAAACAGTCCCATTCAAGTAAAAAATTGATTTCCCCCACAATTGAAAAACCAGTAGGATAGGGATAGGGAACATTTTATGGCTCACTCAGGAATTCTGGGAGTTGAAGTCCATAAGTGATAAAAGAGCCAAGTTTCCGTACTCCTGCTCCAGTCAATATTGGAATGTTAGCAGTATACTAATGTCAACTCGTAAAGCATTCCTGGCTTGTTCTCGAGTTGCCATAAGAAGGGGGGGGGGAGATCTGATGGGAGCAGTTTGAGTGCTATGACCAGAAGCACATTCCATGCATATCTTTCTCCAGATTGTGTCTCAGGTTACCAGAGCCAGCTGGATGTGAAAGTGCTCCTTTGGAGAGAGTGATTTATGACACACCCTGGGAAGAGGGGGAAAACAGGCTCATAGGTGGGGCAGTAAATTACTTAGAGCAGAGCCGACTGCAGTTGGAAAAAGTGCCAATATGTTACTCCTAATAAATAATTGGATTTCTTTTGAAATTGGCTCAAGGCTCATGAATTAATTGGAGCTTTCATCAGAACCCTGACAACTAACACTTGTCATTGTCTTGTGATATCCCTCTACTGATGCAACCTAGTACGGTATTGGCTTTTTTGCAGCTACAGCATACTGCTGGCTCATACAGTACTTAATTGGTGGTTACTAGGACATCTAGATCCCCTCTCACAGTTAGTACTGTTGAGCCAAATACCTCAAATTCTATTCTTATGCATTTGCTTTTTCCTGCTCAAGTGTAGAATCTTCTCTTGCTAATTTTTTTGCCTATTTGATATATACCTGTTCTATCTCTCTTGGTGCTGCTTTTGATAGGTTGGGCTATTTCTTCCTTGCAAAGGATGGAAGAAATGCAAGGAAGGAATGCAAAGAACTAATTAAGCAATTCTGCATTCTCCTTGCTGCCTGTCATCTTTTTGCCACCTATTCCCATTAATGAGCCTATAATTTTCTTGACTTTCTTCTTGTTCCATATTGATAGAACTTTAAAATTATTTTTGTCATTGGTTGTCAAAAATATACCATCTTTATGGGCAGAAGCTAGTGTTAGGAGTCCTGATTGGTATAGGAAGTAGAATCCTTTGGAGTTGGACAACTAATACATTATGAATGAATGAACGAATGAATGAATGAATCCTTGAAAACAGGAAAGTGGCTACCATTAAAATTCAGAACTAGTTATCACAAAAGGGCCAAAGCAGCCCAGCATCAGAGACTTGGGAAACAGCAGCTTTCTATTACTGTTGTCTCATCCCAGGGGACTCTTCTGTTCAACTGCAACAGAAGAATTGTAGAGAACGAATGTGTGGCAGGCAAATAGAACAGAAGGCATAGTAGAGGATGAACATAACAGTGCTGGAATAAATGTGAAAGCAATGAAAATCTTCTACTAAGGTCTTTCCGGATACCTTGATATTGCTTGCATTGCAAGTCGTAATTTAGATATAAGGTGGGGAAAATATATTTTTAACATTAACTTCTCATCAGAAATATACAGAGCACTTAAAAAACCTTTTGACTTATAAATCACTTTCAAAGCAGGGTAGTACAAAATACCTATTTCATGACAGAGCTATCATATCCTTTCTTTGACTTGTATTTAAGTTTATTTCCCCCTACTCAGAGGCTTATGTGTGTTCCTGTAATTTGACATCAAATTTGTCTTGAAAAAAGCTAAAATGAGTTTTAGTTTGAGTATAAATTGTCTTCATTAGGCAATATGCATCTTTAACTGCATATTCATGCTTGAAACACTTGGTTTTAAAAATAAGTATTACTATAACATTTTTGATTGCATTTTATAAAAATTAATTCAATAAGATATAAGTGTTTCTGGCCTGATTTTGTTTAGTTATTTATCAAATTTAGATATTGCGCTTCTCACTCTCATTTAATTTGTACCATATTGAAACATATTGGAATTTGTCAATTTGCTGAATAATAAAATTAACTTGCACATTTTCAACAAATGTTCATTCTTCACATGTTACTGTGGCTCTTTGAAATTTTATAATCTGTGTGCAATTTAACAAATTGTTTTGAAAGAGTTAACTTCAGATAATTGAATGTATAAATGTTTTTAAAAATAAAATCCTTTTGTGGTTCTTCAATGTGATATTTTGAAAAGTTGTCTATAAAAGACATATCTTTGGTTTAACATCGTCTACTTTAACTGATTTGATTTGAGTATATTTTGCATTGATTTGCAAGCTTCCAGAAACTTTGGTTTATCATTTATAATGAATCCTTTAAAGTTAAGCAAATAGTTGACAAAAATAATAACGACAGTATAAAAATAACTGAAATCTTAGAATAAGCAGGAACATCTTTTGTGTAAAAGGAATTGAATCTGAATGTCAGTGTATACAATAGGCACCCTCAAATATTGTTTCAGAATTTGTCCTCAACTGTTGAAACTGAAATAATTTTAAAATTCACTGTTAATAAAACAGCATACCATTTCAAAACCATAAATCTGTCTGTATATTTCTCCAGTGAGCTGCTCCGAGCATCCAGCAGTGGGAGGTGCTTAGATTGGATAGGCTGGGCTTGATTGATAGGATGCTCCTCCTCCTTCCATGTACTCCTCCTTAGTGTCCTCAATTTTAACTCAGCCTTCGTGAGGTAGGCATCTTGGTTGCTTCCTTGGCTGGACTAGGACAAAGGAAACAGGTTTGAATTACAGTGTAATATTTAAATTGGCAATTCTAAATTATAAATTTAAGACAAGTCTAAATTGCTTTCTAATAACATCAGTCCAACGGCAAATTGGCAAAGACTGCCATCGGAATACATATTGGCTCCCTCAGCCGCTTCCGCAGTGATTAGAAACCACAACATCTTGTCATCGGAGATCAGCTTGGCATTGCGAAGCCCTGCTGTGCCGCTGCAAAAGACAAGTGGCCAGTAAACGGTCGAGGCTTTTTTTCCTGTTTCCCCGATCAGAACGCTTAAAGGAGGGGGCTTAGAGCCCAAATTCTCCTTCGATCACCTCAGTTTTCTAAGAGGTGCAAACAAATTTATGTCCTCCGGTGGTGCACTGCTATCTGGCCTGGGACCTTAACAAGGTACTCATGGCCCTTACAAAGGCTCGTTTTGAACCACTGAAAACCACGAGTCTCCACTTTCTCACCAACAAGGTGATTTTCTTGGTAGCGATAACTCAGCACATTGTGTATCTGAGATAGAAGCCTTATCAGTTCGACAAGACCTCTGCATTTTCCATTCGGACAGAGTGGTTCTTCGTCCAGACCTGACAATCATTCCAAAAATTAACTCGGCTTGTCACAGAGCACAAGAACTAGTCCTTCCGAATTTTTGTCCAAGACCATCTCAGGAGTTAGAACATCAGTGACATCGACAAGATGTTAAGGCTAGGTCACACTGGCCAATGGATGCAAAACATATGTAAAAAGGACACAGCGGATGAGCAAATTTTCCAATCCAATTGTTTATCGCGTCAAAAGTGCCCCAAATTTGCGTAAACAGAGCGGACAACAACGGAAAGGAACGGACATGGGGAGGATGTAGCGGGGATGTAAAACGGACGTTCATAGGAAGCCTAGCGGATGGAAGCGGATGACACATCCGCAGGGCTTCCGGGGGAGAACAGCGAAGCGGACGCGTGCGGAAGGAACGGATGCGTAGCAGATGCGTAGCGGATGACGCGGATGCATCAACGGACGCCTATAGGATGCATAGCGGATGCCTAGCGGATGCAAAGCGTTCACTGCGCATGCGGGGAGGATAAATTGCATAAGCTCCACGGATATAAAAGGATGCAGCTCGCAAGCAGTCAGCATTCAGAGGAAAGACCTGCTGCCAGAGACATCTTGGGAGAGAACACCATGGTTCATCAGTCAGGGAAGAAGAGAAAGCCTGTGCCTACTCCTGCCAGCCCTGGCAAGAAGGACAGAACCACCATCCTACCCCCTGGCGCTGACTCTGAAGCTGCTGGTGCTTCTGCTGCTTCTGGTGGTGCTCCTGGTGTGCTTGCTGCTGGTGCTGCTGCTGCTGGTGCTGCAGATGTCCTTCTGGGTGGTGGAAGCATATGCACAGCTGGTATGGCAAGCTGCACCTGAAGAGATCCAGGCAGGCCGCTGTCAACGTTAAACTATGTCCATCGCCAAGTGCAAGCTTCCTGGACGGTGAGATCTGCCACCGAGGAGCAGCCCCTCTGTCAACCCTCTCCCTCAGACAGCCCACAGAGAGCCACTCTCTTCCACCAGGAACAGCTACCGTTGTCTTAGGCAAGTGTCTTTGGAGGGCCCACAACAGAGACCCCCCCAACAGCTGCACTCTCCCATGCCAGAGGACGTGGAGGATCCCCTGTCTCACATGGAGCAAGAAGAGGCAGCCACCAGAGACCAACCCACACCCAGCTCAACCTCCACAGAAAGCAGGCAAAGAGGGAGACTGGAAGGGACAGAGCCACACTGTCCTCTTGGAGATCAGGACACAATAAAAAGCCAGCAACAGATCTCTCCCAGCTGGTCCACTTTGACATACATCCTCCAACCGAAAGCCCTTCATCACGTACGTGAGCCAGACTCAATGGACATGCCCAAGGCCCAGTACCAGGCGATGAAGGAGAGGATCACTGCTCTTCTGCATCACCCTCCAGTCCCAGCTGAACCTGCTGCTACCCACTCCAAGGTCTGCTCCTCCACCCCAGGCAGTGTCCACCGCCCTTCCACGGATTTCAGCAGCCCCTTGCCTACCAAGCCTACCACTACCAGGACTTCCAACACGCAGAGGCAAGCCTTCCCAGTCCACACCCAGGTTCCCGGATGCCACAGACGCCACAGACGTCTCAGCTGACCCAGCTGCAGACCAGACAGCCCCACTACACTCCTCTTCTTCCACCCCACAGCCAAGCCCTTCCTCAGAACATCTGTCATCAGTGTTGGGCTCACATCCCAGGTCCTTGAGGAAGTGCCTCTCAACCTCACGGGACTGAGTCAGCTCTCTGAGAGCTTCCTGCACACACCATCTCCTGTTGTACTCTCGGGGCCAGGCACCCCAATGGCGCCTCAGACCAGCACTCCAGCAACAGCCACCCCCACAGTCCTGGCCCCTTTACATCTGAGACCATGGGCACGCCTCAGAGTGACTGAGAAGAGTGCCAGAGACTGAGTTGTTACCTGCTCACTTTATCTTTGCTTAAGACACTTTACTTGGGTCATTTTCCTTTTTAATAAGTCATTACAGTTTGTTATTAATAAAGGTTATCTTTGCTTCACACACTTGGTTGCATTTTTTACTTAATAAAGTGTTGGTTGAAAACTTTGAAAAAATGGTTAAGCCTTTGGCATGCTTGTGGATTGGTAAGGATAGTTGTGGGATGGGTAAGGATAGTTGTGGGATGGGTAAGGAATGTTGTGGATAGATAAACCTCCAGTCCAAGCATAGTGGGACTGTGGTCACCCTCCCAGCTGCCACACATATGGTCCTTTATTATCAATAACAATTTAATCATTGATCCACACATTTCAACATAAACAAAATTCTTTATTAATGCCCTATTCATTTGTAAGGGCACTCAACATACATGGCAAAATCTCATCAGTGTGATGAGACAGGCTGAAGGAAGCATCCATAAAGCATCTACCATCCTGTCTTGCCACTCCACTGCTCCAGCTGGGGAGTTGCACCAGTGTTTCAGGAGGTTGCGCTGCTTCTTTCCCTCCACGTGGAAGCTTCTGTTGGGCCTTGCAATCCACAGTGTCTATCAGGTTTAGTCCTTGCCTCCATTTCACCAGGCTCCATGTCCCCATTGCCTTGTTGACAGTCCACAAGCCTGTTCTGCAACACTGGGTTAGCGGGTGTGCATGAGATTGTGCAGGATGCAGCAACTTCCACGATGCTCCTCACGGTCTGTGGGCGATGCTGCATGGTGGTGAGAAGTACCTGGAACCTGTTGGCCAGGATGCAAAGGTGTTTCTCCACCACCCGACTTGCCCTGGATAGCCTGTAGTTAAAGATCCCACTCTTCGAGTATCTGGAACTGTAGGGCTCATGAGGGAGGGTTTCTGAGGGGAAGGTGTCATCACCCACGATGAAAGTAGGGCACATCTTGTGTGTCGTTGGGTAGGGGGTCTGGATCTGGGAAACTGCTCATGATGAGGTTGCGTTCCAGCCCACCCTTGAGGTCACTGGCCTTGTATATCTGGGTATCTGAAGCTGAACCCATTGCCTGAAAGCATCGATGTACATGAACTTGTAGTCAGCAGCAACCATGGCAAAGAGGATGATGCTGAAAAGCCCTTGTAGTTGAAATAATTGGACCCCAAGTTGGGTGGAGCTTTGCAGGCCACATGCTTCCCATCTATGGCTCCAACGGTTTGGGAAAGTTCCACCTCTGATACACTGCTCTGCAACTTTCCTCCAGCCTTCTTCAGTGGTGGGGAACTGGAGGAGCTCCTCCACGTATTCCTTTGATGATGGCCTGCACCCACTTCTCTGACCACAATGGCTGATGGTGTTGTGTGGCACCCTCCAGCCGTACTGCATGCTCCTGTAGGTGGTCCCTGAGGCCAGGTGGCGCAGAGTCAGTGCCACCTTCAGTCCAGGGCCCAGGCTGGGATGGAAGTTGGTGTTTGCCTTGGTTCAACCTGTGTTCAGACGCTCCAACAACTTCGTCAAACATGGCTGGTGGATCCTCATAACGTGCTGGAATGCACGGAGTGTCTTCTCCATCAGCTCCACCATCAGCTTGTCATAGATGTCTAACTCTCTCTTCTGATCCATCTCGAACCCACAGTTCTTGGACGTCTCCTTCACTTTGTGTAGGAAAAAGATGAAACATGAAGAGGGGCTTGGGTTCTGGTGTTGAATGATGGCGGCTATCAAAAGAGTGTGCGATGATCCATGGTGGAGATCAATGGATGTAGCTGGAAGAGCAAAGAGCAAGGCTGAAGAGGTTCTGCAGTGGGTTGCTGGAGTGAAAGTGAGATCCAGGTGATTTCCTCCCCCTTTTATAGGAAATGTCGGTTTTCTGCTTGGTGTCCTACATACTCTAGACATCCTCCAGACATCCTAAATTCTGAGATACGTCCCATATACGAACGTTTTGTCCATTTTAATGCTTTATATCCGAGCTGCATCCACTTTCATCTTTTCTATGTCTGTGCTATTAATGCTGTGTGGACGTTCCGCGTACCTTTCGCTTCCTCCCTCTTTCCGCTGTAGCGGATGTGAGTTGCGCGGATGCCGAGAGGATGCCGAGAGGATACATCGGATGTGTAATGGATGACAATGGACGTAGAACGTTTGTTGCCCGTATTTGTCGCGGATGGAGATCGTCCGTGGAAAGTTCGTCCGCTCAAAAAATTTTGTGCAGCTCAAAACTTTTTGAGCGGATGAAATAGCAGGAGACGGATGTTTGACGGATAGAGTGTATGAAAGACGTACGCAGTGAGTACACAAAGGATGCATTGCGTTTTCCAACGGATGGCAAGCTTTTTTGTCCATTTTACATCCTCTTTGCATCTGTTGGTTCAGTGGGACGGGCTTTTGGAGAGCTCTCCATTGGTATATGTACCGCATGGCTCCCTTTAAAAAGATTGAGGTGCTCTTCATTTCCTTTCAGCCAAACATTCAGAGTCATGAGGTATCATCTTCAACAATAGGCAGGTGGTTGAAAGTCACAATAGCTAAGGCATACAAGACTCAATTATTACCAGTGCCTAGAGGCATAACAGCGCATTCCACTAGGAGCACCGCAACTTCAGCAGCTTGGGTCACACAAGCACCAATAACAGAAATATGTCATGTGGCAACATGGGCTTCACCCTTCATTAGACACTACAAAATTGATGTATTTTTCTCAGCTGAGGCTTCCTTCGGTAGGAGAGTTTTACAAAGGGTCCATAGGGACCATGAGGGGAGTCCAAGCCAAATGGAGACCCTCCCGTAGGACAAGCCAAGCTTTGGTATGTCCCACTGCTGGATGCTCGGAGCAGCTCATTGGAGAAAGGGTGTTGGTACTTAGCTGATACGCCCATTCTCTTTGAGCTGTGATGAGCATCCAGACCCACCCAATTTCCATCTGGTGGTTCCTGGTCCGGCCAATGACTACCAAAAAAAAGAAAAAAAGAGGGCGAGGTTTCTCTTCATCTTCGCTAAGACTTGGGACGCTAAGGAGTACGTGGAAGGAGGAGGAACGTCCTATCAATCAAGCCCATCCTATCCAATCTAAGTCTAAGCACCTCCCGCTGCTGGATGCTCATCGCAGCTCACAGAGAACGGGTGTATCAGGTAAGTACCAATGCCCTTTTTATGAATTTCTCAGAGTAGACAGTAACTACTACTTATTTGCCAGATAGTATAAGATGTCCAAGGGGAGTCTTTCTGTAATCATTTAGCTTTTGTTATGGGTTAGTAGTGCTTTTAATGCTATAAGTCCCTAGAAAGCATTCTAATGATGCAATCATGTGAATACTTACAACCTTATATAAACAGTGTTTTTAGCTTTTTTGTTTGTGAGGTTTACTATCATGTATGTGCAACTTTAACATCTCCCTCAAATTCCTGGTATTCCTTGATACATTTTGATTGCTTCTCCTTTTTTTTAAAAAAAAAAAGAAAAATCATTTTGCAAATTTAAGATATTTTTATGCATAACACTAAATACATATTTACTTTATATATATTTGTCAATGTACTTTATGCTAATTTTATCTTAATGGTTTCCTCAACTTCCTTTATGTCTTAGAAATAAACAATTCTACCAAACTTTCCCCCTCTTAGTCCTTAAAACTTCATTTTGCTTCTTAAAATTAAACTGTTTACAATAAAAATCATTCAATTTGTTTTTTTAAACACACTTCAGTTCTTTTTCTTTTCCATTTGTGGACAGGCTTGTGTTTTATTCCACAAGGGGGCAGAATTGTCTTATTATGAAAAAGTTTAAAGAATACTTGCTTTAGATTTTAATTACAAAGATGTTTTGGAGTTGAGCTAGATTATAAATTAAAAGCAAAATATTGCTGGAGGAATTGAGAATTAAAAGCTCATCTCTTTACTGTAACATTATATGAAAAGTACTAATTCATACATAATGTATAGCTACTTTTTAAAAGTAAAGTTAAGTTACTCTGGTAGGCAAAAGAAATTCATTTTAGGTCCTTTTTTAATTAATAAAATGCAAGTTTGTAATTTACTTGTATTTTTCTGGCTGCAGATAAATCTTTATTCCTTTATTCCTTCTTTATTCCTTCTTTATTCCTATAACTTCTATAATTCAGTAGAACTAGCCACTACATTTGAAGAAAAATAACATTGCTATCTATGAAATATGTAATCCAAGGAGCCCAAAGATCTTCTATAAATCTTCAAACATTTTATACTGAAGGGCTGTCATGTGTTCCTGCAGCATTAAAAGTTCAGCCACAATTATTATTTTGTGCTCAGATTCTTGTTGTTCAATCACTAAGTCATGTACAACTCTTTGCAACCCTATGGACCAAAGTAGCACCTTGTTCTCTACTGTCTCCTGGACTTTGCCCAAATTTATGTTCATTGTGTTGATGACACTGTCTAACCCAGTGTTTTCCCAGCCTTTTTTGTACCAGGGACCGGTTTCACAATTATTCATTCTTCCACGGACTGGTACCTGAGTAATGCGAGACTCCACCACCATCGGGACGGCTCTNCCCCCCTTCAACGAAACTAAGGCGCGAGGATTCCTTCAGCACCCAAACGCCGCTTTCCAACCGAAAACCCGGAAGCAATCGAAAACCCGGAAGCGCTGTCGAAACAAGATGGCGGTGCCCAAGCTTTGCAGCCCGGTACAAAATGATCCACAGACCAGTACCGGTCCGGGGACTGGTGGTTGGGGACCCCTGGTCTAATCAACACATCCTTTGCTGTCCCTTCAATCTTTCCCAACATCAGGGTCTTTTCCAATGAGTCCTCTCTTTCTCATTGAATGGTCAAAGTATTTGAACTTCAGCTTCAAAATTTGCTTTTCCAAAGGACAGTCGGGGTTGATTTCCTTTAGGATTGACTGGTTTGATTTCTTTGCAGTCCAAGGGACTCTGGATCTCTCCAAGTACCACAGTTCAAAAACATCAATTTTTTGGCACTCAGCCTTCCTTATGGTCCAACTCTTTTTTAAAAAAAAATTATTGGTTTTTAAAAAACAAACATAAACAAACAAAACATAAAAACATCAAACTATCTTCCATTGGTGTACAAACAGTGTGCCGGTTTGGTTTACAAATTATTTTTGTGATCCATTTCATAGTTTTTCAAATATAGTTAGCATTTACATAAAAGCTCATAGGTTATCAATCAAAAATTAATACCTTAGTATTATCAATGCATT
>BHFT01054164.1:0-14742 GCA_004320025.1 Laticauda laticaudata
TCCCACTCTCCCCTCCCCCCATTTCTAATGACAGCCGAAAGATGCAAAGCGATAGTAGAAGATCTTGAAGGCTGACAATAGCTTCATTTCAATTATCTTTGCATTAAACATAGAATCCTTAAGTGAGATTCAATTTTTTTAACAACTGGTTCTGTGGGCATGGCTTAGTTGGTGGGTGTGTCTTGGTGGTTATGTGACTGTGTGGGCATGGACAACTTGGTGTGTCTTGGTGATTATGTGACTGTGTGGGTGTGGCAACTCAACATCACTCACATCAATGGGCGCTTGCCTGGCTTTTCATGACAGTGGGGATACTGCAATGGATTGTAAGTGTGAAAAATGGTCATAAGGACCATGCTATTTTCAAAAAAGATGTTTTACTTGTATTTTATGTGTGTGAAAACCCAAATAAAACTTTCTTAAAAAAAAGAGAGAGAGAAAATAAGTCATGACCTATTGTATAGTTTTCTCTGTTTCTCTTCATCAATGGTATGATTTGAGTTGACATGTGTTTCATTCCATTCTTCTTCATTTCTTTGGAAGTTCTTTAACTATTTGTGTTCAGAGGATTTTTTTCAATTGAGTTATCAGTTCCATCAATGAAATATCAATGTAGTTCAACATTTAACATACATGGTTACATTTGTCTTCCTTCTTTATCTTTCCTAATGCATTTTAATAACATGTAATCAAATATAGATTTCTAACAATATTAAGTCCTAAGAGGTCTGTAAGGGGCATGCATAAATGCACAATCGTGTCTACCGTCCCTGTCCTATTGTCCCCAATGATTAGTTCCTATTTCATGTATTCAAACTTATGTTTATTCTTATTTCTATTATATTGTAAGCGTTTGACAAAATAAATAAATAAACAACCAAAAGACTCAGATTTTTGGAAAATGGTTAATTTTTCATTTCTACCGAAACTAACATTTTAATAAGGACTTAGTTTCAAATAACTGGTTTGGTCTAGTGGTTAAGTTCCTATACTAGAAACCAGGGGACTGTGAATTCTAGTTCCAATTTAGGTATGAAACCCAGACCAATCAATCTCTCTCTCAGCCTAATCCACTTTATGCAGTTGTGAGGAAAATAATAGGAAGAAGGAGAATTTGGTATGTTTGCCACTTTGAGTTATTTATAAAAATAATAACCGTGGGATTAAAAAAATGTAAAAAAAAATCAGATTATTCAAACTCAGAATGTAATGCAATCAGATCTAATGTAGAAATTCAAAGATTTGTTTCTCTGATTGACTAACATAGAAAATTTATATTCAATTTTACTGTTGATCAGCATGAGGTGATACTTTCCAAATACTTCTGAAGAACAAGTGAGCTGCATAAGATGTACTACAGCCTTTTTAAAAAGAAGCCCCTTGAGATTTTGATTGTTTAAAAGAAATGGGCCAAAAATTTATTGATTATGAAAGATTTGCATGACATGGCATTTATAAGGCATCATTAGAACCTCCCTTCTTTGAAAAATATTGAGTGTCTCATTGCATCAAAAATCAAAAATTGTAGGGGGATGGACTAGTTAGTAAGACCTCCAAGATCCCTTCTTGCATGCCTTCCTGTCATGTTGCCTGAAAACTCTCTCAATTTATTTATTTTCATTTTGTGTAAAATCCCCTTAATATAGGAACTCTATTATCACATCAGCTACTGCTTTTTTTTTTTAGTCAGTTACTACCTACTGAAGTTTAGCAACATCATTTAGAAAAACCAGAAACTTGGAGCTGCTATCTGGATACACATAAGGACTCAGCAGTAAATCACACATCTCCACATTTTTAACCCTTTACTCAGCACAGCATTTGTCTTGGCAGATGATTCTTGTAAGCAATACAGCTAGATTAGAATCTTTCTCACCAACTAGAATGAAGCCTTAAATTGTACAATTATTGCCTACTGCACTGCAATGAAGCAACAACAGAGTTTAAATTCTATTTTGTGTTGTTGTTATTGAAAAACTCACATTTTTCAGTTCAGTTCTACTGTTCAGTGGATTGGGAGTCCATGCTACTTTTTTTTTCAGATCCAGTGACCCCCAAAATACATTTCTATTACAATATATCAATCCTATGGTCTCCATTTCTTTGCTTAAGTACATAACTAAATCATGCTTTCAGAATTTATCATGGCACATATGCTTTTGTAAATCAAATGTAGAAAGAGAAACAGCAACTGCAATATTCCTAACATGATGTGTAATCAGCCTCATATGTAAATGGTTGGCCACCTTTTGATTGCATCATTGATTTATGAATATGGTCTGGTTTGAAGCTTCTATTACTGAAGAGAATAAAGGATAGTGATTCATTCTATATGTGCTTATTTAAGTATGATATGGACACAGTAATATTTTATGCCTAACTCAAAACATTTGTTTCATATCTGTATACATACAAAAAGGTGGAAATGTTAAATAATGGGAAAGGAAGAGGTTGGAACTTCTAGAATTGTTTTTTGTGAGTGTGAACTGGCAATGCTATTTGTGTTAAGGAGAAAGAGAAATTTGCAGTTGGAGACCCAGCTTCTCCAAGCAGAATCCAAAAGTGAGAGTTGCTGAGTGAAAGGCTGCTGGAAAGGGTTGTAGTTGATAGGGAGTGCACTAGATGTCAGCAACTACAGCTTGACAAAAATGTTAAGACTTCAAGCCCATACTAGAACTGTTTTGTTCCCTCCTCCCATTGTCCTCTTTTACATAGAAGCAAGGCCAGAAATGATAGCATAGAAAGAAGATGCATCAAGGAGAAAGAGAATTACATAAATAAATAAATAAAAACCCTGTAAAATGCTTGATCTGAAATTCTCTATATAGAATTGTATACACATAATGCGTGAAGCAATATCACTATAAAAAAAGAGATAACTCCGTGTCAATATCTAGAAAGTTACTCTCCCCTTTCCCCTACCCTCCAACAATAGGTTCCCTCAAAGGCTTCTGCAACTCCTCATTCCCAGGACCACCACTGTTCATTTTTGTCTACACAGATATCCATGTTGGAAGAAGTCCAATTAACATAGACATTCATTCTAGCTTCCATTCATTTTCTTATGGAATATGCCTAAATCAGAATTGTTGCCTATTAATTTTGATGATGTTACTCAGTTCTCTACTAGTGGTACTGGCCAGACAGTGGCTTCTTGACATTAAACACTCTTCACCAAAAATTCTGGAAAGACTTTAAACAGATTGGTTTATAAATCTGTACAAAAAAGAAGCAAAATAAATCATGATAGTTGTGAACTTTTTGTTACAGCTTCATTAGCAATAATACCTACAACAATGTATTCTGCATTCAAGGCTCATAACTGGTCAAGCACAAATAAACCCCTTTCATCTATAATAGAAAAAGTTATTAATCTTCAGTGAAGACAATTTCTCCTTTCAACCGTAAGAAACTATTAGCAAGGAAATCTTTTACATACTTTCCTGAAATAGAAATAAGTTGATGCTAAGCAACTGAGCTGATTGCATTTCTTCCCTGGATCTGGCAGTCTGTGTTCAAAACATTTTCTTTTTAAAGCAACAGTTCTCATTCTTTAATCCCTAGATGGTGCCTTATTAAAATTCCCATCATCTTTCATTATTAGCCATGCTGGCTGAGAAAGGGTGGGAGATGAAGCCCAGAATGAGCAGGCAACCAAATTTGGGAATACTCTTCTAATGATCACATACTATAGAAAATTGACACCAGTATTGCAAGTGGTGGCAGATAGTAATGAACCATATATTTGGGTTATGCAAAGATTCAAAGGGATTGATTGTTTAATTCAAAGGAGATTAGATAAAATTATTTATTGAATCAACTTTTCAAATCATATCTCTGAGGCTGTTTGAGCTATTGTATTCAATGAGATGTCTCTGAATCATTTCAGAAATATCTGAAGATGATTCAGAGATTTCATGAAGCTTTGGTTTCATAAAATCCCAAACATTGTTCCAGCTTCTTTCCATACAAAGACAAAATAGAGGGCTAGGTTCTTAAACAAGGAGCAGGCAAGTGAGTTTTCATCACCTCTGCCTATTGGAGCATGACTGGTAGTGTTCTGTGTTCTCTGTCAGCACACCACTATGTTTTTTTCATTTGTCTTCCAACTATTCAGAACAGAACAAAATTTGCTCAGCATAATGGTTGAAGCTCTTAAATCCAGTTGGCAAGTTACAGTAATTCTATTCTTTTCAAAGGAAATGGAGATGACAATAATGGAATTGTCACCATAATATGCAATTTCAACTGCCTCTTGCTAAGGTAGTTTCTCAGTGCACATTTTATGCTCTGTATCTCCCCATCAAGCAAGCGCATAGACAGCTTTTTAATGTATATAGCACTTGAAGAGTATTATTAGTCTGCTAAATTTCAAAAAAAGAAAATGTTACCCACAAACACTTAAAATCAGATTAGGGAACTCTTTAGCCCTTTTCTGAAGTCAGCAATTCATCACAATTATCCTGCCTGTTCCATTTTTTTTTAATATGCTATAAATTACATTTGAGTCTACATTAGAATAAATATGACAAAGGCAAATGATGGATAATAATATGAGCAAAAAACTCAGAGGTAAATATGTTGCAGTCATGTATATTTCATGGATATATGATTTTACACGGAAATTTGGATCTGTTGTCCCGCCCCTCTTTTTAACCTACAGTTGACCTCTAAATTCTTCACAATCTTCCTAGACATTATTCAAATAGTAGATTATCATGGACATTCATCAGTTGCAAAGAAAGGAATTAATGAATTGAAAATATATAATCTTTATGTGTGTGACACAAAGTTAGACAATGTTTTTTTCATCTGGGGACCAGTTTTTGCCTTTGTTCCTTATTTTGGGAAGCCATAATATGTCTGGTTGAGAGGAGAGAGCATGTAGTACCCTGAGTGAATTATAAACCATTCTTATTTTAGGGCTACTATTCTTTAAAAAAAAGTCCTAGCTCTTAAGTTTCTCGTTCATGCATTATGTTGATATTCTCCTGATTTCTCCCAAGCTACACTTCAGACCTTTGCTTGAATCTGGCATGATTTTCAGGGCAATTTCTTACTATTATTTCTAATTTTCATGATCAGACATTAGAAGCTACTGTGTGAAAAACATCTATATCACTTCCAAAGATCTCAATATTACATGGTCCCTGCAATATAACTGAGACTTATTTTGCCCTCCCTCTCTCTTTCTAACAGTCTTGCATCACTGATCATTCCTGCTCTCTTTGTCCTTCTCTACAGTCATTCATCCCTGACTCTGAGGGTCATCATAAATTGAGGGCAGACCACACTGATTCAAACTTCTTGATCCTTCCTCTCTTCATGATGTATTTTAATACAGCTGATTGATACATTTTTCATGCAACTTCAGTGGAACTGCCATTTCCACTATGTTAAATTTCAAAATGAAAAGGGCCAGAGCTTCACAAAGGATTTTGAACGAACACAAAGTATATGAAAGCTATTTATTCTGCATTATATAAATAATGATTTGACCTAACTTAACCTGATCCATCCCAGATTTTGAGCCTCATCCACATCCAGTATACAATCTTAGAATTTAGTTATCTACAAAACTGGCATTCAAACTTCCCAAATGTTGCAGGGCAACACATAACTAACATGACATAAAAAAGAAATTTCCAAATGTGAAATTCTGATATACAATACCCAAGACACTGGCTTGGAGATGTAAACATGAGAATAATCCAATGCTGAAATAGGAAGATTTAACTAATCCAACCATGTACCTTTACCCTGACATTCTATACCATCTTTCTGCACAGTTTAATTGCTTTGGCAATTGTTTGTAGGAATGTTCACAGAGGAATTTTTTTCAGTACTATATTATGATTTAGAACCGATTGTTACTGAAAATGTGACTGAAATAAGGAAAGAGATTTATTTAGTCCAGTCCTGAAGTTTATAAAACAACAGCAATCCGACTTGGCTCTTGAACTTTCTTAGCAAGCAGTTTTTCCTTCTAACTTGTAGTAAACAGCTGGAATGGAGTGAGCAGAAAGGGGCTTTAGGGCTCATTTTTCCTTTAAGCTGTAATTCAATGTATTCTTAGTGGAGTCCTTGAGACTGTGTGGGAATTTTTTTTACCTGTTACTTCACAGCTCTTCTAAGAGCAACACATCATCCCTGACATGAATTAAGTAAATGTAATTTTATGTACGAGATGCAATGACAATAAAGTAAACTAACTAATTGCCAGGTTTGGTGTTTACAATACACCGAGTGTAGCCTAAGCATATCTGTCCTTAAAAAGAATGTTTAGCAGTGTTGCTTTCACTTTGAAGTAAAACCAAACCAATGAGGAGGAAGATAACAAACAGTAAAGAGAACAATTTTTCCTCTGTGATATAGATACAAAAACAGTACCATTTGAAGAAATTCTTCTTCCTGCATTTTCTCTGGAGTTTTGTTGATTTTACAAAGAAACTATAAAAGCAAACAATAAAGCAACCATACCATTTCTTCTCCCCCATGTTCAGAGCAGTAGCAGAAAGATTTAGGTAGGCCCACAATACATTACAGGGGCATCAACACTGCTTCTTTCATTCTTTTTCATTTTCATTCTTTTTCTGGGTTTTCTGCAGCATAGATATTTGATTATTGAAGAAACAAACATTTCATCTTCTTTTCCTTTTTATCTAGATATAATGTATGAAAAGCCTGATACATTATAAATAATTTAAATCACACAAAACATGAGTAAAGAATCAACTTGCAAAACACAATCTTTCCTAGTGAATTCTTGGCATTTAACATGGATGTCTAAATAATTTATACATATGTATCAGCATTTCAGCGAGAATGAAAAGAATTCGTTGTTGCATGAAAGGAAAGCACTTTCTAATTTATACATCTCGACATCATGAAATGCTGTCTGTAAAGCTACTAAGACATTATCTCCACAGGATAAGTAATATAAAGAAACTACTTACTTCTAAATATATGTACATAATTCTATATTTCTACAGTTTAATGTTTACTATGTTTTATTTTACTTTTATTTCTTAGATGGCCTCTTTAAAAGCTCATCAATATCTCCCTAACCAGGATATGAGCATACTTAGTTAACTGTCCGGTCCTCATGACATTTTTCTTGCCTCATTACCTTAAAGTTATCTTTGTTTCAACATTTTTAATCTTCTTCCAATATATTATTTCCATCAACACGATCTAGTATGCTTCACCAACAATGTGGTCGGTGATGCAGTCAAGGGTGATACAACCTGCCCAGCTCCTGACTGTTATTCCAGGCAGGTGTGGACATGTTCCCTCCTCTCTGATGGGCTACAGGAGGGAGCAGATACTTCAACAAGTGTCTTGGAAAGGCCCTGACAAACACAGATTTAAGAGTGTCATAAAGAGCCCTAATCCTTATGTGGCATAGAAACACAATAAAAACTCTTGTTGGAGGACCAGTATTGCTGTTTCTTTCACTGCCAGGTATACATATATAAAACAGCTTATTAACAATTTCAGATAAAATGAAGTTTTGTGTAATCCTGAGTATGTTTGAGAAGGATGGGGAAGAGCATAACTTGGTAAGCAAATAATGAAAGGGGAGCACATTAAAGTGTGCTCTCGGCGTCTGTTCTCTCCTCCATCCTCTCCTTTTTATATATATATAATATATATATATATATATATATTATATATATATATATATATTATATATAATGTGTGTGTGTGTGTGGTGTGTGTGTGTGTGTGTGTGTGTGTGTGTGTGTGTGTGTTAAGCTTTCGCGGGTACTTACATGTGTGCTGTTCAGCTTCCTTCGGGTATTATCCCACGTCATTGTAGTGCTTTCAAAGTATAGCAACGTTTCAGCAGAATCTCATCTGCCATCATCAGGCTTCTGTATGGATGTGGGTCTCACCCAGGCTCCTAGCCAATCAGAATGGACCAGTCTCAAATTTAAACCAGAGTTGTGAGACCCACATCCATACAGAAGCCTGATGATGGCAGTGAGATTCTGCTGAAACGTTGCTACAACTTTAACAGCACTACAATGACGTGGGATAATACCGAAGGAAGCTAAACAGCACACATGTATATACTATATATATTTCCAAATGCCTCCTTTTTTTTCTTTTTTTCTTAAAAAAGAATGTAATATTTTCAGAGTATACAAGTACTGTGAACACTCAATTACATCTAAAATCTTAGTTTCTAAGACTTCCCCTTCTCAGCATGGGAAGGCACTGTTTTTCTACATGTGCAGATTTTGTAAAAAAAATTGGAAAAAAATTAGCCAAAGCTACGTTCAGTTTAGCTTATTTTTTATTAAGTTTTTCCAATAACCAGAAGAATTAGTAGACTATCCCATGTGTTCCTCTGAAGGTTTTAATCTACCTGCCCAGGAACTTTGTAAGGTCCACAAGAGATAACAATGCCACAGAAAAAACACTACAGCTTCCTCTCTTTTATCAATGAATTGTTTAAAATAAGTGCTTATCAGCCTTAGATATCTGTCTGGAGTTGATGCTTTGTAGGCTGCTTAGATACAATCTAGAATTAGATATGAAATCTCTCCTGACAATCAAATTACACCATGTAACTAAAAGAAAAAGGGAAAGTGCTAAAAAGAACTACATTCCAAAATGGGAAATACCAAATGTAATTTTAATATAATGATTGTAAACTTATGCACAGTGATGCAAAGAATCCTAATTTGAGAAATAAATTTAAGGAAAATGAACTTGTGGAGACTAGTCAAAAAAATGCAATCGATAATTTAGAGCAAATATTGGTCCAGTGCGAGGCTATTTTAAAAAAATAATCCTTGTTAAATAGTGTTAGGAAGCTTTTGATAATAAAGTACTATTAATATAATTATATTTTAGACAGAGTAGTCAGAATAGTTACAGTTATGGCTACCGCATTTCAAAAGGGCATTACAGAACAAAAAGAAGACAAAATGTTGATCAGTGTCTGAAACAAATGTGATTGAAAGAAAGTTCCAAGAACTGGGGCTTTTAAAGTGAGGAGGAGGAGGAGGAGGAAGGAAGGAATGGGAGAATAAAAGTGGTATCATAAAAAACTATAAAATGATACATCTGTGGAAAATATAGGAGGGCATATTTTTTTCATTTGTTCAGTCTATGTTATATTCTGGACCAGTGGTAGGATTCAAATTTATTTACTACCGGTTCTGTGAGCGTGGCTTGGTGAGTGTGGCATGTCCTGGTGGGTATGGCAGGGGACAAATACTGCAAAATCTCTATTCCCTTCCTACTACTGGGGGGAGGTTACTGCAAAATCCCTTTCCCTCCCCATCCCACTAGCCTGCTTTCCTGCTCCGTTCTCCTGTACAGGGCAACAAAAGAAGACCCAGCCAATCAGCTGGGACTCGGGAGGCAGAGAATAGATGGGGGCGGGGTCAATCAGAGGTGGCATTTGCCAGTTCCCCAAACTACTAAAAATTTCTGCTACCAGTTCTCCAGAACTGATCAGAACCTGCTGAATACCACCTCTGTCCTGGACTCACCCAAAGAAGCTGAATGGTACAGAGGTGACACTCAACCGGAACATCTCTAGAAATGAATTTATTAAATTTATAGATGTCAGAATTATTAATCACAGCAGTGACTTCAGCACTGTAAAAAATATATCTCTTAGTATAGCTATTCCAGAAAATGGGATCTACTGTTTTCCTGTATTTCCTTTTTATCTTTTCATGTGCATTTCAGCAGCTGCTCTAGAAACAGAATTATGGATAAGATAGACCTTCTCTGGTTCCATTTGAAATGATTAATTTTTAAATAGTTACTGTTGTAATGCAAATATTATTCATTTTCTAAAACAAACAATGTGTGGAACATCCTTTCAGAATATCCTTTTATTCTTAAAAAAGATTTGCTTGATCTAACATATTTACAAGGGCAGGTAGAATCTATTAAGAATAATTATATTTTTATGCCTACATTTTAGAATCCCTCAAATGTCCCAATTTTTAAAATTCACTTAATTTTCTTTCTCCTTCTTGTACCTCCTGTTCTCCATTCCACTTTGCAGAAATCCTTTTTCCTTAAAAACAAACCTCAATTAAATTAGAGAAAGTAACAGTACATCTTAAAAAAAGGTGGCATACTACTTTGAGCAGGTATCCCATTCTGAGGAATTTCAAATCATGAAAATCAGTTTCTAAATTCATTATACATATGAGAAAAAAAGGAGTTGCGGAAGATTAACAGTATTCACTTAACCAGTTCCCTCAAATCCAGCAGTTTCTAAAACTGCGCTGCTAAAATTAGGAGATGAAAAGGAAGTGTGATTATTTTCAAAGTATTATCTCTATTCCATGTGATGTATGACAAAAGGGAAATTCTGAAAATAAGTATCTATCTATCTATCTATCTATCTATCTATCTATCTATCTATCTATCTATCTATCTATCTATCTATCTATTTGAATACCCAAGGAGACCGTGAACAAGAAAATGAGCATCTTCATTGCAGATTTCAGTCATGCAAGTAAAGCTCTGTCCAGAGGAAATTTATGACGTGAAAAATACTGAAAAAGTCAAAAGCTTAAAACAAAATGAAAACTGCTAATTCTGGAAATTTGTATGGAGACTCATGCCTGCCTCTTATATGCACTAAGACAGCATCTTCAGATATGGCATGCTAATGATCAAGACGATGACAAACAGTAATTATACCAGCATCATGCATTGAAGGCTGATGCTAAAAAAATAGGGGGCAATATTGTTTTCTCAATTATTTGACTTGCTCATTTTGACTTAGGCCTTCTCTCCATGATCAGAGTAAAAATACTGTTTCAATCTACATAAAGGTTGTGTGCAAAATTGATTATGACAAACTAGACGTCTATGTAATGACCTTCCAGTAAATACAAAGCTAAATAATCCATCTTATCGAGAATACTAATATCAGTTTTGATGCCTCCAGCATTTTCAAATGCTAACCAGCTTGTCTACTGTGTATTTAATGACTCGTAAATTGAAGGAGGGGGGGAAGAATTATTTTCCTATTTTATTGTATAAAAGTTCTATTTCTCTGCCTTTGGCAATGAATGGATATGTCATGACACTCCATTTGCAAGCACTGACTTTCATCTTCTGAGAGAAAAATGCAGAACCAAATTGTTTTCTAAGTTTCAAAAAAGATTGCAGAAGGGAGGGAATGGGTTGAGATAGGAGACAGAAAAATCTTCATAGAGATATGAATTGCATCAACCTATACTCAAAAGATCCTATCTATCCTTTGTTATGTCATAATGATTGTCCACATTAAAAAAAAGTTAATAAAAATTTAGTACCAACTAATGTTGGTATCAACTAATGTTGACCTTTTTAAGGTCAAAGATGAGTTCATGTTTTGCTGAAGTAATAGTTCTATGATTGAAGAATTTCTTTAAGTAGGGGTGTGCAAAAATGCTAATCCTGATTGTGAAGTGGATGTTGACACACTGGCAATGACTACACTGTTGGGAGACTTAAAAGAACAGGTTAGAGACAGATCATTGTAGAGAAAATGTATCTATATGGTCACTAGAGGTTGAAAACAAGTTATCTCTCTAATTCAGAGTTTTGCAATAAAAAAAGAAGTCCACACCCCTTTCCTTTGTTAGAAAGAAAAAAAAACCACGAATATTGATTGTCCTTGTGAAGGTTGAAAGCCACCAAGCTATGCTTATATTTGAGTCCTTTCCTGATCTTCATATCAGACACTATACTGAGGTACCAGGAGTTAAGAAATGAGCAGAAACAAGTATCCCATCCAGTGCTATGCTGACCGATGCTTGTGTGTAACAGTTGCTGCCTGTTCCTCAAAAGTTCCTCGTATGTATGTATGTATGTATGTATGTATGTATGTATGTATGTATGTATGTATGTATGTATGATGGATACAAAGGCAGCTGACTGCCTTTAATCTTTCTATCCAAACTTAGTAAAAGAGAAACAGTTTGACAAAAACACTATAGGAATATACTGCTCTGTGATAGGATCTTCATTCCTCATTTGGAATAGCCAAAGAAAGCTGAGGGAGCTTTAGGGACCATGAGCTATCAATAGCTCTTACTAATAAATCTTTTTATTTTCATTTATTTTTCCTTCACTCCGTTTTCTTTGCAGATCTTATCTTTCTGATTAATATGTCTAAAGCCTTCCTTCCTCCTTCCCTCCCTCCCTTCTCCTTCCTCCTTCCCATACCCAAAAAGTGTTGTCATTGAAAATATATATTATTGAATATAAATCAAAATGCACTGTGTCCACCTGTAATATTCATGTGTTATCTATTATTTAGTTGTAAAAACTAGGTTGTAAAAATGTTACACTTCAAATAGTTTTTTTCTTCTGATGTGTGTTTTTGTGAGGTTTGAACTGAATGACAATTCTAGAATTTAGAATGAGCCAGAAATCTGTCATCTTTAGTTTGTGCACAATTAATCATAATAATGATAATGTATGTGAAGAGAGTGATGTCATCACTTATTCAAACATTTCCCCATTGAAATCAAAGAACATTATTGACAGAAAACAAAGTTTGAAGAGAGTGAAAGAAAGGAGGAAGCAGGGTACAGCTGCAGAATCAATAGCTCATACAGAATCAGATATTATATATTTACTGCCCAAGTCTCAAAGTCCTTATTGTACATCAAAGCACTAATAAGGATGTAAAGGCTTCAAAGGGATTGTGGATTACACAGAGCTCCACCCTGGGCCTCTTTTACATTTGCAGCATTTCCTGTCTGGCAAAAGCTGTCAGCACTTAGAAGGTAAAATAGGGAGGAACCTACAAAAGAACATTGTCTAAGAAAAATTGTGATGTAAAAAAGGGAGACTGGCAAACAGTAAGAAAAATGTTTTCTTAAGTGGGATGTCAAACCACCAAATAGGATTGTATTACTATTACTATTATCCTTCTCATCTTTCCTATTACCTATTTCCTTAACTTCTTATGACTATAACTTTGTATCTCATGACTTCTGTTGATTGCTTTTATTTAGTATCCCATATGATTTGTGTTAATTATTTAGTATCCTATGATTATCACTGAGTGTTGTATGATATGATTTATGATGATTGTATTTTATGATTATGCTCATGATTTATCACTTGTTGCTTGTATGTATGTTGAGAGCTTATGCATCGCAGACAAATTTGTTGTGTGTCCTATCATACTTGGCCAATAAAGAATTTCTTAAATGTTGCAATTTATATGCTAATGCTCCTTATTTTTGTTGAGCAATAATGGTATTAGAATAGTATTAGGTTTTAATATTCAGCTACATTGGTTTTACAAAAGTATATTTGAGGAATGTAGGCAGGTAATATAATTCTTCAATTGCTATTTTACTCTCCTGAGGAAACATGCTATTTCTTATATTCTGCGAGTATACTGTCAGAAAATATAAAGCATTTTCAATCATCATAAATTCTTTACCTGCATAAACACAATACAATTGTTTTGACTGGCAAAGGAAAACAAGATCTTTGCTGAAGAATGAAAGAGGAACAGCATAAATCACAGCATAAAACATTAACGTATAATACAGCTTGGCAGAAAATTTTGCAAAAAGCAATAGAACACATTAGCTGGTTGAATAAGAATTTGAAAAGCTTAATGTTTCTTGAGATTCTTCTGAATACAGAATCCTGTTTTCTTCATTCTTATCAATTTTATAAAACTGAACCACAATTGCCCATTACCATTTAAATCAGTGGAATGTACTTCCTTTAATATAAATGGGCTCTTCTAAGTAACATTATAAAAACATGTTATTAATACATTTATGAATGAAATTCCAACATTTTGTGGTACAGGAATTGATTTCTGCCAATGGAAGACAAAAGGAGGGAAATTTCTCTAAGGTCGTTTGCATATCTCAACAAATTTACTCAGAAAGGGGGAAGAACAACCAAAATATATATTTTTAAATTATTTATTTATTTTTGTCAATTGCTTACAAGATAATAGGTACAAGTAAAAACATAGTTATGAATACCTGGATACATATAAGACAAACAAAATAAAAAGAAACAGTAGGACAGGGACGGTAGGCACGTTGGTGCGCTTATGCACACCCCCTACAGACCTCTTAGGAAAGGGGTGAGGTCAATAGTAGAAAGTCTAAGGTTAAAGTTTTTGGGGTTTGGGGAAGAAACCACNGTAGAAAGTCTAAGGTTAAAGTTTTTGGGGTTTGGGGAAGAAACCACAGAGTCAGGTAGAGTATTCCAGACATTGAAGAAGGCTTGTGCAGACCTTCATTGTACATAATTTTTGCTGCACCTATGGAATGACCCAATAGTTTAGGGACACATTCTAAAATTTCAAAAATGAATTTAGTTTATATAGATTATTCAGAGATAGCTTTAAAAACTTTGGAACCTACCCCTTTGATGAGTTTCAAAAAAGGCAGCATTAGTCTCTTGCCATTTATCATGGGAAAAATAAAATGCTTATAACTTGCTGATTTTTTTCTATAATGGAGGAAAATTAACAGGAAAGTTGGATGAAACATGCATTATATAGAAATTGTTTTTCACATTATGCTCTACGAAAATCTTAAATGCTTTCTACAATAGCTGTAACTATTGTTTTGAGCTACAATATGATTAAATGTGTTTAATTAATTTGCACCCCTTTCATATATATATATACTTGTTTTTTTAAGCCTTCGCGGGTACTCACATGTGTGCTGTTTAGCTTCCTTCGGGTATTATCCCACGTCATTGTAGTTCTGTTAAAGTTGT
>BHFT01054165.1:0-10316 GCA_004320025.1 Laticauda laticaudata
TTTTGCCAATATGTAAGACAGAGCATTTGTTCATTGAAATTTGAAGTTGCCATTTGCTTGACCATTCTGATACATAATCGAGGTTTAAACTGCCTCTTTCAAGGGTCCTCCTAATGTCCAGTTCAACTGTGAACCAATCACAAGGTGCGAAGATGTTGTGACAACTTCAGTTTGAGAAGGTGATAACAAGTAATTCTCAGATGCCACGATCTCACTCCTTCGGTGTTGAGACAAAACTGATCCCCCCCCCTATTTTCCCAGAGGTACATCAAAGCATAAAAAGGAATAAAGGAAAACCCCATATGAAAGCATCCCCCAGAAGGGCAGCACCCTGATAGAGATCTATGGGACCTGACAATAGGTCATGGTCATCAGCACATGAATATATAGAAACTGACTAAATCACCCATTATGACTATGATCTATAAGTGCCTTTTTTAAAAAATTGGGAAAATACAGACTGAGTTATTTGCCTTAATTGAAATTGTGCAGCAATGTATTTGGGCAACTTTGCCACAAACAGCCAAAGGCATAAGGTAAAGGTTCCCCTCGCACATTCGTGCTAGCTGTTTCTGCCTCTAGGGGGCAGTGTTCATCTCCATTACAAAGTCGAAGAGCCAGCGCTATCCGAAGATGTCTCTGTGGTCATGTGGCCGGCATGACTAAATGTCAAAGGCACACAGAATGTTATTACCTTCCCATCAAAGTCCCTATTTTTCTAATTGCAGTTTTACATGCTTTCGAACTGTAAGGTTGGCAGAAGCTGGTACAAGTAATGGAAGCTCACTCCATTATACAGTGCTAGGGATTCGAACCACTGAACTACTGACTTTGCATATTCACATTATTTTAAGCAAATTAGGATCTAAAGTAGAAACTACCTTCAAATAAAAGTATTGTTGCTCACATTCCCACAGCATACACACAATGCAGATACATACAATTTAGTGGTGATATGCATTTCTTGTGTATAATGTAAATCTGATAAATTATCTATATTCAATACATATATTAATAGAATAATTCAGTAGTCGTATTTTGTTACCAAGGAGTCCCTACACATTTCCTTTTACTTATTTGCTCTTGCAGTTTAATGTTTTCATTTGCTCACTGGAATTGTAGGAGATAATTCCTATTCCTATTAGACAGAGAAGAGCAAGAAATTGAACTGATTGGAAGCAAAATTAATGTATTTAATGAGGCTAGGCTAGAACTGAGAGTCGGTTGTGACTATATTCTAGACATAGCAAGGATTTAAAATATGAGTTGTGTATTTGTTTGTGTGTTTCTTTTGTGTCAGAGAAATCTGAAATAGTGGCATTAATTACTAGACAGTGAACTTGATTTTGTTAGAGCATGTGTCCCATGCTCTTTCTTTCAAAGGCCATGACAAAAGGATTCTTTCAACATTAACAACTCTATAGTGAAACACAGCTGTTTTATTGCTGTCTGAGAGGCTTTGAAGCATATTTAAATTTAATGGAGAATAAAATGAGGAATTATAAATAATAAATGGTATTGGAAACAAAAGCTGTAGTAATCTTGAATTGGATAGCAATTCAATATCCTCCTTTAATATTATGATAATGAAATTTTCAAATATTCTCTCGTGCGCTAGTTTCACAAAATTCTGAAGATCACAGAATGGATTTGGACATTTCTCAAAATAACATTTTCATGAGTTTTCTACTTCCGTTATTGTTATCACCGGTTGACTAAGGCTACTAGCTAGAATGAGCAACAGCGAAGTCTTTTTCTATCCATTAAATTATTTATATGAGATGGGATGGAAACTGAGAAGTCCAGTTCTTTAAATCTATTGAAAATCTTGAGAAACTATAGCATTTGTAAAACATAGTGGTGAAGTAAGTGGTAAAATATCCCTCCAAAACAATATAGACTGTAGTTGTGAACTCAGCAGGAAAGGATATAACAATATAAGCACTCTTCAAGATTGAATAAAGGCCAACTAGACCAGCATTCTGTTTTCTGCAGTGAATGTCAAATGGAAATTCATAGGAAAGGTATCCTACTGCTGTTTTCAAGCTATTAGTACCAAGAAGTTTTCATTCTCTGATCCCTTGTGACATGAAACCATAATAGAAACATAAAGTATTATATTCCATGAATTTATTTAATCTGTATTTAAGGTTGAGTAAGTAAGCAAATCATGTAGTAGCAAATTCCATGGTTTGTATAAACCATGCTTGCTTTGTATAAAAAATGTTTAGTTTTTTTCCCAATTTTTCTTCAATGTTAAATTTCTATCTACTTTTATTTCTTCTGTCATTAGTTACTGATTCTATGGGGGGAATAGGGAGAAAGTAAACATCCCACAAAACTTACTATCAGGTTTCCAAGTGATGAAACCCATTCAAAAAGAAACAAACAGAGTCCATCTTCCAAAACAAATTTATTTTATTCTGGTAAGCATCAAATTGGCAAAGTCTGTTGTAATTCTGGATCTGGCACAAACTGGAATTACACCATATAATATTGTAAATCAGAAACACCACATAAAAGTCAAATTCCCCAGTAAAAAGAAATCAATGTTTCTCAGTGTCTTCAAACTCCACCTCTAAGTTTCAGCAGGGACAGTCTCTGTTCCCATGGGAAAGAAAGTCACGGAGCCAAAATAATCCTCACTACCTAACTTATCTTAAGAATGTAGCGAACCTGAAACCCTTCCCCCTAAAGGGCCTATCACATAGGCCGATGGATGCAAAACTTATGTAAAAAGGACACAGTGGACGAGAAAATGTTCCATCCGTTGTTATCCGGCTCCAAAATGCCACAAATTTGCCAATAAACAGACTGAGCAACAATGAAAGGAAGGACGGGGGGAGGACGTAGCCAGGATGGAAAGCGGATGCCTCCATTGGAAGCTAGCGACCGGAAGCGATGAAGCAGATGGCACATCCGCCAAGATACTTCCGGGGAGCACAGCACATTGACAGCAGGGAAGGAACAAGATGCCGAGCGGATGCCGAGCCAGATGAAGACGGATGAGCGAAGGTAGCGGAAGCGCTAGCTGGATCTAAGTGCCTATGGATGCAAAGCGTTCATGCACATGCCGGGAGATGATGCATTGCATCAGCCCTGGTATAAAATGATGCGGGTCGCAAGAGTCACATTCAAGGAAAAGACACTGCTGCCAACACATCTCCAGCACAACCATGGGAAAAGAGAGAAGCCTCTGCCATCTGCTGCCAGCCCTGGCAAGAGGACAGGGCCACCATCCCACCCCTGACCTGACTCTGCTTCGTGCGGGGCTTCTTGTGCTCGGCTGACTCTTCTGGTGGCTGGAGGCTTCTTGCTGGCATGCTCCTGATGCTGGTGCTTTCTGGCTGGGCTTACTCTGCTGGCGGCTTAATGCGTGCTGGGCTATCTGTTGGTGCTTACTCTGCTGGCGCTGCTCCTGTGCTGGTGCTCTTGCTGGTGCTTACTCTGCTGGGGCTGCTTCCTGGTCCTTGCTGGTCTGCTGGTCTGCGGTTCTGCTGGTCCTGCTCGTGCTTCCTGGTGCCTCCTGGTCCTGCTGTGATGCTGGTGTCTCCTGGTGGCTGCTGGTTCCTACTGGCTACTGGTTCCCTGCTGGTGTGCTGGTGGCTTACCTGCTGCTGCCTGTTCGGTCCTGCTGGTTCCTGATGGGTCCTGCTTGGTCCTGCTGGTCCTGCTGTGTCTGCTGGTGCTTACTTTGCGTGCTGTTGATCCTGGTGCTTGCCTGGTGCTGGCTTGTCCTGCTGTCAGCTTTGCTGCTACTGTTGTTGTTGCTGCTGCTGCTGGTGTGGGGTGGAGCAGCCCTTACAACCTCGAAGCTGAATGAGGGCCTCAAGATGGCCCTGCCATAGGGGGAGAGGCATATGAAGTGAATGAGAACGGAGAGAAGGCATACTCATCGAGAGTAAAATTGAGGATGACGGTGCTGAATGGAACTGAGGGGAACAGTTCTTTGGCGAAGGGCACAGGGCTCTATCGAGACACCAAGGAGCAGACTGCTTGGAGAGGAAGGCCAGAGAGCTGGGCTACATTTCAGGGTTGCCGAGCTGGTGGAAGCACATTGCACCACCTGGACGGGAAGCTGCACTGAGAATCTGGCCAGGCGATAGGTTCAATGCTGACAACGAGAGCCTACGTTATAGATGGCACAAGTGCAGCTTCTTGGAGGGTGACGAATCTGCCCCGAGGAGCAGCCGCCTCTGACAACCCTCTCTCCCGGCAGCCCGCAGAGAGCCAAGCCTTCTTCTGGCCAAGAGGTCAGCTCCTGTGTCCAAGCAGGTTATCTGTGGAGTTGCTGCCACGACGGAAGACCCCCCGACAGCTACCACTCCCGATGGCGGTTCATAGGAGGACTCCTGTGCTGCGAGGAGCAAGAGTGGGCACTTACCAGGACCACCACATCACCCCAGCTCACTCACAGAAGCAGCCAGAGCAGCCAGCCGCAAGGCCACACTGTCGCGATAATGCAGGACACATCGAAAGCATAATCTCCTCTCTCAGTGGTACCACGACGTCATCTTCCAACCGCAAGCCCTCTCCCGTCACCGTCCCACCATGGAGCATGTTCCCGAATCACACTACCAGCCCCCAGTGATCAGACTGACCCGGGCTCTTCCCCACCATCCCACATCCAGCACCCAGCTGAACCTGCTCCCACCCGGTCCAGGTTTTGCTCCTCACCCCAGTGATGTCACGGCCCTTCCAAGGCTTTTCACAGGCCCCACCTTCCAAGGCTATGCTTACCAGTGAGGTCCAGCAGCACAAGCAGCCCTTCCCAAGTCCAGGCACAGGTAATTCGTTACACCCACCGCGTGCCCGATGCCTACGAGCACGATTGCTACCGATCCACGCCGCCACCGATGCCACCCATGCCACAGATGCCACCCACACCTCACCTCGCTCAGGCTGCAGACCGAAATCCCCCACTACACCCTGTCCTTCCTCCAACCCACAGCCAAGCCGCCTTGAGAAATCTGTCATCGGTATTGGGGCTGACACCCATGTCCTGGAGGGAAGGGCTCTCCAAATCTTATGACTGAGCAAGCTCTCTGAGACCTTCCTCCACACACCATCCCTGTTGTCCTCTTCGGGGCCAGGCACCCAGATGGTGCTTCAGACAGCACCCAGCAGCCCAGCCACCTCCACAGCACACTGGACCCTTCACCCCGTGGACTATTGGCACGCTCAAGTGATGGAAAGAGTTGCCAGAGACTGGGTGCGTCTTACATGTTGACTTTTATCTTTGCTGGGAACTATCGTGGTCCATTTTGCTTTGTACAGCTTTTTTATTAATAAAGATTATCTTTGCTTCACACACTTTGCGTTCATTTATTTATAAATAAAGTCTTGTGGAAATCCTTTAGAAATGGTTTAAGCCTTTTGCATTGCTTTGTGGGATGGTTAAGATAGCGTGTTGATGGATGGGCAAGGATTACTCTTGGGGTGGGTAATAGCTGTGGATGGGGGGGATACCTTTGGGAATGGGTAATAGCGTGGGATGGGCCAGAGGATACCTTGGATGGTAATAGCGTGGATGGGCAGGGATACCTTTGGGATGGGTAATAGCTTGTGGATGGCAGGGATACCGTTGATGGGTAATAGCTGTGGATGGTTAGGCATACCTGTTGGATGGGTAATAGCTGATGGGAATGGGGTTAGGATACCTGTTGGATGTGCGTAATAGGCTGGTGGGGAAGATAAACCTCAATGCAAGTATAGTGGGACTGTATGGTCCACCCTCCCAGGTGCACACCTATGGCCCTTTTATTATCAATAATAAGAACATTTAGACCACAATCATTCAAGATAACACACACATCTTATTAAATGCCCTTGTTCATTGTAGGCCATCAACAATTACATGGCACAATCTCATCAGTGTGATTGAGACAGGTTCAAGGAAGCATGCATAAGCATCTATCATCTCTGTCTTGCCATGCAATGCTCCAGCTGGGGAGGTGCACCAGTGGTTCAGGAGGTTGCGCTGCTTCTTCGCCTTCCACTGAAGCCTCGTTTGGGGCTTGACAATTCCACAGTTATCTATCAGGTTTCGCCTTGGCTCCATTCACCAGCCTCCATGTCCCCATTACCTGTTGGAGGTCCACGAGCCTGTCGCAACACTGGAGTACGGGTGGCCGCATGAGATTGTGCAGGATCGCAAGCTTCCACGATGCTCCTCACAGTCCCTGGGTGATGCTGGCATGGTGTGGAGAAGTCCTGGAAACCTTGTTGGCCAGGATATTGCCAAAGGATGTTCTCCGACCACCCGCTTTGCCCTGACAGCCTGTAGTTGAAGATCTCTGCTTCACGGGTGAGGCATCTGGAATGTTAGGGTTCATGAGTTTAGGATTTGAGGGAGAAGCACATCCCCCACAATGACGTTAGGGCACTATCTTGCTTGTCAAGTTGGGCGAGGGGTTGGAGTCTGGGAACCATGATTGACGGTGCGTCCAGCCCCTCCTTGAGATGAGCGGCATTGTATAACTGGCATTTGAAAGATGAGCCGTTAGCCTGAAGATCGATGTACAATGAACTTGTTGTCAGCATCGACATGAAAGAGGATGATGCTGAAGAAGCCTATGTACGTTGTGATAGAGAGGACCCTGACTTGTGGAGCTTGGTGGGCCACGTGCTTGCCATCTATGGCTCCAACGGCTGTGGGAAGTTCCCACTTTCTAGGATACCACTGCTCTGAACTTTTCTTCCAGCTTCTTCAAGTGGAGGGCACGAGAGACTCCTCCAGTATTCTTGCAATGATGGCCATGCAACGCACTTCTTCTGAACCACAATATGCTGATGGATGTTGTGTGCACGCCTCCAGCCGTACTGCATGCTCGCTGTACATGGTCCCTGAGGCCAGGTGGCACAGAGGCAGGTGCCATCACTTGAGCCCAGGGTCCAGGCTGGGCAGAAGTTGGCTGCTCTGCTTGGTCAACTGGGTCTCAGCCGCTCCACAAACTTCACTCAAACATGGCTGTGGCATCCTCATGAAGTTCTGGAATGCACGAAGGGTTTCGTCCTCAGCTCCACCATCAGCTTGTTTACAGCTCAACTCAGCTCTTCTGGTGATCCATTCTTTGGACCCAGAACTTCTTGGCTCTCCTCTTTTCTTCGCGTGTAGAACAGGTGAAAGAGCATGTAGATGGCCTTCGCACTGTTGTAGAACGATGTGGCTACTCAAAAGGAGGTGTGACGATCCATGGTGGAGTTGACTGATTGCTGTGAAGAGCAAGAACAGATGAAGGGTAGAGGTCTGCTGGACTGAAAAGTGAGATCCAGGTGAGTTTCCTCCCTTTTATATAGAATATAGATTTCGCTCAGCAGTGTCCTTTGCATCCTCTAGAGCAATTCCTGCATACATCCTAAAATCTTGAGATTATGTCCCCTCTGCGAACGTTTTTTCCATTTTTAATGCTTTGTATGCGAGACCGCATCCGCTTTTCATCCTTCTCCATCCGTGTGACTAACGCTGCGTGTCCGTTCCACGTCTGTTTGCTTCCTCCCTGTGTCCTCGTTTTCCGCTGGAGCACGATTTGATTGTATGGATGCGCAGCGGATGCCTAGCAGGTATAGCGGATGCTAACAGATGACGACGGATGTTAGAACGGATTTCCCCGTTGCGTGCTGGATTGCAGAAGTGGACGTGTTGGAATAACTTCCCGCTCAAAAAGTTTGTGCAACTCAAATATTTTTGAGCGGATGAAATGTCAGTAGACGCCGATGCTGGAGAATGAGAGGATGAAAAATGATGCATGTGAGACAGAATGGAGAGCATCACATTAATAACCAACAGATGGCAAGTGTTTCTCTCCATTTTACATCCTCTTTCCATCCATTGGTGCTGTGTGACAGGGGCTTTCCTCTAGCAAAGAGAAAGAAAGAAAAGGAATATATGTTTAAGATATAGAATTAAATAAAATGCCTACATACATGTCAATTTTGGGCTCAACACTTACTGTTATATCTCCTTCACAAATTTGATTGCTCTGGAAATTCAACAAATAGACTGTGAAATGATGGTCATTCCTAATTACAGTATTTATCTAATGTACAATTTTCATTGTCTTGTATTCCCTAAACAGAAACTATTACATTATTTTAAATAAAGGAATATTTGATGTGTCTAAAAAGCAAAATGGCCTATTATAACCACTATTCTGCTTTGTTCTTCATGGAATAGTCTGAGATCATCCTTGTGTGAAGGGCAGCCTTTTAGCAGAACAATTTCACTGGCTCAGACTGTGTAATCTCTAAGCTAGTCTAGAAATAGATTTCTAGAAAATAAGTAGGAAGCAATGAAAAGATAGGGAAGGATTTTGTTGCTTTGGGCATTTCAGTTTAGTGATTGTTTCAGCTTTAAATCAAGCATATGAGGTTAGGGTTAGGGTTATGACTAATAATATATAACAGAAAGCCACAACAGATCTATTACATAAGGTAAATGTTCTTCAGAGAGTTTCATCTGTCTTAAATGATTAAAATCCTAGTATGGTGATGATAAAGATGCCTGCAGCATTACAAAACTAACTAGCAGTAAAAGAACCAAAAATTCATGGGGAATAATAGACAAGAGTATTGGGAGATTAATAAATTTGAAGTCCCACTGAGCCATGAAGTGTGATAAATTAAGATAATGTACAGTAACCAGGAGGGTTATGTATGAAATGTTTACATTCAAACATAATACATACTTCTGCCCTTGTAAGAAATTAAATGGCACTTGTTTAGTGGAGTTCTTATAAATATTATATGTTCAATATTTATGAATATATAGTATGTTTATTCTGTTTTGGTGTCTGTAGACAAAATGTGCCATAATGTGGTTTAACATTCTAGAATGCCAAATTATAGGAGCTTAATCCAAAAAAAGACATCAGTTAGAGAAAAAAATTGCTGAGTGGCACAAAAAGCATGCCATCTATTTAATCAATAGAGTGAATAATTCTGCTTTCCTTGCTGTTTATGCTTTAGATATTCTTAATCAATTGATCAATTCAGATGCTTTTCCACACATCAGGACTTTTTTCCCCTTTGCTAAATCAGGCATGGGTACGGCCAGTGTATGAGGTATCCACAGGCCACAAGTTTGACACCCCTGCTCTAAAGCATCTGAGGGAAGGACAAAAAACCAAGGAGAGATTTCCTGCTTTCAGTGTAACAGCTTGCCTCCTTGAGTGGTGGGTGCTCCATCACTGAGGTTTTCAAAAATAGATGGACAACCCTTTGTTGGGATGGTATACTATAGAATCTCCTGCTTGGGCAGGTGTTTGGACTAGAAGACTGCCAAGATCCCTTCCAGTCTATGATGACTTTATGCCCACTCCAGCTCACACTTTGGTTTCATTCCCAATTGCCTGGCCTCATTATATGGGGAAAAGCAAGTGGGGAAATGATAACTTGCATATCATAATATTTGTTTATTTGTTTGTTTATGTTATATGCTACTCATCTCATTCTGCAAAGTGACTTATGATACTGATGCCTCAATATTGTCTAGCCAATGCAAATGAACATGTGCCCAGGCAGATAATTATACTCATGAAGGATCGGCACAATCTGGAAGTTTACACAGGCAAGGCATGAGAAATCATGGGCAGAATTCCCAGGCACAGGCAAGGGAATGAATGATAGAAGAGGGTTGGAGGCCAGCTGAGAAGAAGATCAGATATTCTGTGGATTTTAGTTCCTCATCCTCAGGTCTTATTTGTTAAAAACCAGGCTGATACAGGATATGAGCATATTCTCCCATTCATTAACAGTGAATAAATGAGTTGCTTTTTTTCTGTACCTCCACTTATTTGTTAAATGTTGACATATCTTGTTTTATTGCCCTCTCTATTGATATATCTTGTTTTTTTATCATGCTTTGTTGTTGAAATTTTGTTTGTTTTGCCCAACTTTATCTAATAAACTATTTTAGCTTTTACATCATTTATTTGTGCATTACTTTTGAATCCACAGTCACTGCTTGCACTGGATTATGGCAAAACAAGATTACACTGACAATAGCTCGAAAGGAATTTGAGAAAGCTTGCTATGATTTACAGGCATTGCAGCTCTCTGGATATTCTATTCATCAGAATGCCAATAATGGGGGAGGGCAGAGCTAGCGTCACGACGATACGGCATGTGATCTTGGAGGTCTGAGATCGCTGCCGATATCTTTGCTCCTGGATGGTCCAATTGGATCTCAACCATCCCGAAGAGATGGCGAATGTAAAGAGGGCATCCTGATGATCTCAGGGATATCACAAAGTCCCTGGTAGATCCAGGAGAAGCTCTTTTTGCCAGCAGCAAAGAGGCAGCCATTAAAGCTGCTG
>BHFT01054166.1:0-26285 GCA_004320025.1 Laticauda laticaudata
TGCATAGCGTTTTCCAATGGATGGCAAGCTTTTTTTAACGTTTTACATCCTCTTTGCATCCGTAAGTGCAATGGGATTGGGCCTTTACTGCAGGCAGGCAGATGAATGCTCAAATTTTGATTCTGAGGACATTCTGTGGAGTTACAGCAATGGCTGTACATAAGTAACATTTGTTCAGGGCTGACATAACTACAAATGGTTGCTGATCAAATGGTCATCAAATAAGGACTACCTATATTTGTGTATGTCTTTTTATTCTTGCTATTTCTAAATCATTTCAAACTTTTTTATCACAACATTTAATACAAGATTATCAGTACTATTTATAATTTGTATATACCTTGTGCCATAATAATTCATAAACACAAATCTGCTGCTCAAGTATGTTTAGCACAAAATGCTTGAGCATTAACAAAGTGGATGAGAGTGAATTGATCTTTACCCTAATGAAATCCCAATGTTAGACGTTCATCTTATATCCTATTTGCACTTTTGGGGGGACTGCTTGTGTGAAATCACAATTCCACTTGATAGAATGCATATGAACTTGCAGCTGGTAATTTGAGACTTGTTTACTTTTGCCAGTTTTTTGATGTGTTTCTGATGAGTGCTAATGTTGTTTATAGAATTGTTTGGCAATGTAAAGATTCATTGTGTGGATTGATGGCTGAGGCAGTAAGTATGCAGGCTCTCAGTGGCTAAATGTCAGCATTTGTGGAGAGGATTGAGGTGACAAGTGGGCTGTGGACTATGATTGTGAGAAGATTGCAGTAAGTGATGATCTACAGCCACACTTAGAAAATCACTCCCTAGAAAATAGTTTCAGGGGCTGGCTATTGGAGCATTTTCCTTAAGACTTCCAAACTGCTGCTTAAAATACCTCTTTTTCCTAGAGGAAAAAAGTAAAATTAGGTTCCTGATAATACTCCGTATCATTTTTGGTAGTAGTAAATTCTATGTCACAAACAAAATTTAACATTTTTAAATATTTCATGAGTCTCATAGAAATAAAGTATTCTATAGTCATGAACAATGATTGTGTCTAAAATTATTTGTTACTTTTATGGATTTTTTTAGAGACTGCAAGTCTCAAAACAAAGAAAAAGTAATCACTAGATATTTGTGTGCTGTATATGAATATGCAGAGCTTAGAAAATAGTTTATAAAAAAGAGTTTCATAGAGTTGTTAGAGATAATATATACTATGCTGAAATTTATGTAGACACATACACACACACACACAAAATGCTGAGTATGGGTTGAGTAGTATGATGGGTTGACACAGATGTGAGTAATTTGATCAATAACATGTATCATATGATTTAATTCTATTCAGAGCAGTAATTTGGGCAGTAAAACAAGCATTACTTTGGGTCAGACATTCTCTTCTAACCCACCACATAGATTTGTTGTTGGGGGAAAATGTAGGAATGCTGTTGAGCTAAATTACATTGATATACATATTTTGATATACATATTACATACATATACATATTACATACATATTTTGCCTTTTCTCCAAAGCAAAGGCAAAATATGTATCTTATAGTATCAATGTAATATAGTATTAATTGTAGACTTCTTTCTTACCTTGCAATGTAGCATTACTGATTTTATAGCAAATATTTTTATTTCAGAACATTTTTAATGAATTGCATAACTGAACTTACAAAAAAGCCACATTCTCTTTTAATTTCCCCCATCTCTCCCATCAATTCTCTATACTTTTGATATAAAAGAAAAAAATGTTTTTGTTTTCTCTTTAGGAACATTGCCTTATGGGCATTAAAGGAACTGTCCGCCGTAGTACAGATGGGGATTTTATCCATGCTAACGTTGACATTGATTTAATTATCACAGAAGAGCCAGAAATTGGTAACATAGAAAAACCTGTGGAAATATTTCATATTATTGAACATTTTTGTCTTGGAAGAAGGCGGCTTCATCTTTTTGGACGTGATAGCACCATTCGTCCAGGTTATTCTCAGGCTTGTTTTGTACTATATCATTTCAAAAACTTTACAGTAAATATGAAAATTTCATAAAATTTGTGTGCTTTAGAAAAATGTAGATTTTAAAAGAGTAGTTATGTCTTTCAGTGCAGTATAGTGGTCCTATTGAACATAAAGGACAACTTTACCAAGCCTATTTTCTTACCAAATGACCGTAGATATAATGAGGACATATGCATTCAGCATACAGGCACAAATGGTTGGGTTTTGTTTTGTTTTTTGCTCAGAATGGTTGTTCCAAACATTCTAGATTTTTGCTCTATCCTCAACTGTGTCATTTTATATAGTAGCAGTTCAAGCATTTCAATCATAAAATTCATCCTTGAAACTAGCCACCCCAGAGCTGTTTCATTCAGAACTCGAAACAAAATTAATTTCCCATTTGTATATTACAGTATTTAGGTGTTAAGGCAGAAATTATGAGTATGAAACTGACATCTAAGTAAATAAACATGAAAGGCAGAAATAAATGTTTCACTTCTGGGTATAATACCTGACTTTCAGTAATTTTATTAATAATTGAGAGTGATTATTCTCCTATGTGTTTTTAAAAACTAAAGAGGAAAATGTCTCGTATCATTGAAATAATGGATTAATTTTAAGCTTCTATAATTTCCAAAAATGACATTCAGCTACATCATGTAGAGTTTTATTAATCATTCTACCTGCTCTTATTTTATGGGAATAGTTGCTTGTGCTTCTACTTTGACAATACAAATTATGCCAAATTTAAGTAGTATTAAAAGTACAATCAGGAAATGATTAAGGGGTACAATTTTATATGCAGCTCACTTTTCCCTTTTGTTCCCTTCCCTCCCTTTAGGCTGGTTAACTGTTGGACCCACACTCACAAATAGTAACTTCAATGCTGAAACATATACATCATATTTCACAGCTCCCAACTCCCACCTGACTGGCTGTACAGAAGAGATTGAGAGACTCAGACCAAAATCACCACCACCAAAAGATCGAGGTGGTGGTGCACCAAGGGGTGGAGGAAGAGGCGGGACTTCAGCTGGTCGTGGAGAAAGAGGCAGAGAGAGAAACCGAACTAATTTCAGGGGGGAAAGAGGTGGATTCAGAGGGGGACGGGGAAGTACTCACCGGGGTGGCTTTCCCCCTCGCTGAGCAGTGAAAATCTTCATCTTTTTGACTATCCTACTGAGTTTTTGTTTAAAAAATAGTCTCTCCAGTTACCTTTATTGGCAGCTCACTCTCAGATCTGCTTACCAAAATATTTTTGTACCTATTATGAACCAGTCTTGTACAATAATCCAGATCTTACAGTAAAGCACATTTACAATTGAATTCTCTGAACTTGGTTGTTTTGTTGCAGTTGTTTTATTACCTCACTGGTAGGTAGCATGAGTCCTTTTTCTATCAAGCACATTTACTATCAAAATTGACTTTGCACATGATAGCTTTATCTTTAATTTTAAGAAATCATGTTTTTTATTTTCCAATATGATGGATTTTTTAAAAAAAAAACTTTTAATATCATTCTGGGACACCTTTATAGGACAAATATTGCTCTTTCTGTTACTTTTCAGGCAACTGAATTATATTACAACTTAGGTTCCAATAATAGAAAATTAGTGCTCTTATTAAGAGAAATCCCAAATATATATTAGTCTCATAGTAATCTTCCAAAAACACAAAAAATGCAAACACACACATATGTATGTTTGTACATATAAAACAACATTAAGTCAGATCAAGTTCAGTCATATGTTATTAACAGAACATAGTTTTAAAGGGGTTTAAGAAAAGTACTTTTGTTTTGAAATGTTTTGAAATATGGCTTAGTATAGTGTGAACCCATCCATTAATGCCCAGATTATGTGATTCCCAATATGACAGTGTAAAACCTGAAAAAAAAATAGATAATGGTCTAATAATTCTAAAGCCATTAAAAGAGTTATATATAAATGTGTGGTTTTAGTCAAATAAAGAACTTTTATTTTAGGAATAAAATTAACAATAGTATCTTTCAAGTAATAGTACATTTTCCAGATATGGGAAGTTAGTATGTTGAACAGGTTTAAATGTTTAAATGTTAATTTACTCCAATAATTATTCTCAGGTAAACTGCAGTAATAGCAATTTCTGCTTTGCTTTTTGCAAGGCATTAAATTTTGCTATGACCTAAACAAAACTATCTCAAATTCCTTGATACTGTCTCATAGAGAAAGTGTTACAATTCAGTTGTTTTCACATACAATAACAGGAGTTTGGAGTATGTTAAACAAACCTTTGGTGGAGAAGCCATGTGAATATGTCGAGATTGCTTTTGGACATGGTCAACACAAAATAGTTTCATCCTAAATACAAATTGCATGTAAAAGAATTACCCCCCCCCCCCCCCNCCCCCCCCCCCCCATTGAGTTCATTACACATTCTCCTTATTAAACCCAAGAAACAATTAGTTTTAAAAATATTTACAAAATGAACATGATTGGGAGGCACAGGTGGGCCAATTATATCTAGAGAGCCACAATCTCCAGTGGCCCCAGTCTTTGAATGTTTTGCTGGGGCTGAATAGTCTTCTAGCTGTGTAAGTGTACAGTATGCAAAATAATAAAAAGCACAATAACATTAAATTAAACGTAAGCTAGGAGAGAAAAAGTTATTAAGTCAAAATGTACATTAAAAAGGATTGGAAATTATATGAGTAATACAAATCTTATATAATGGGGCTTAATGCTTTGTAGTTTATTAAAATGTATGAAGTGAGAATTGCATTGAATGTTTAACACAGATTCCAGGATTTCAAACCTTGCCATTAGAAAACTTCCTTTTAAAGAAGGATAAAGGCTCTCCCATAGGAGTTATACCTGAGCAAATATTTGCCTAGTTTACATAATTATAGATGGCTACATTATTATGAAACAAAGCACTGATCTACAATCTACAGAAACTGTAATCTACAGAAGCTGTACAATAAGGTAGCAATATAAAGCACCTTGTGATGGTGGTTAGCCATTCTTGAATAGGTTCTGAACAAATGCACAGAGAACAAAATTAAAATCCATTAGTTGAGAAGTTGACATATTTCTTTATGAACACAACATAAGAAGTCCACATAAGAAGCTCCTCCGTAGATGTTCTTGTCTTCAATCAAAAACTGCTTGAAAACCATCTCTGTTTGTTCTCGTTGCTTCACAATCAGAATCTTTAAAAAAATGGTTTAAGAATGAATGAAATGTACAAATGCTGCTTTGAGTCTTATTTCTCAGCTTAATTAAAGAGCAAAAAATGTTAAGGTTATATTAAAATGTTTTGAAAGGAGGGAATTAGGCAATCATAAGAGTAACTTTTTAAGTAATCTTTTACCTTCATGGAATAAGGTGTTCTACTTTGGAGCTGATCTATTATAGACCTTAGTTTTGAAGAGTAGGGATTATCCAGTTCTGGAAGACGTGACTATATGTAATGAATAAATACACATACAGAATTAGCACACATGAAAATTGCTATTTTGGAAAAACAAAGATTGTATACCATATGGATACTTGCAATGGATTTGAAAGGCTAAAAGTTGCTGACTTGTACAATGAAAAGAGCAAATTATTTGCTATAGAAAAAAATTCCTTAAAATTCTCTGTGAATGTAATTCCATTGACAAATTCATCAAGATTATTGATAAATATTGCAGTCATGATCAAATATGAAATAAATTACAAGGAAGATTTGGAAGCTAAAATAGAATTTCATCAAAACAACTATTCAATGGTCTTATTGAACCACCATAAGAAATGATAATTGAAAAGTATTGTATTTTGCAAATCTCGAGATAATCTAGGACCTATTCACATAGGACAATAGGACATAGGACCAATTCACATAGGACAATCATAGGACAATATTCACATACAATTTGACACAGCCATTAATAAAGGCATCATTAAAAGGCCAGATTAAAACGCAAATGTAAGACAGTTAACAAACAGAAGCAAATTCAGTGGAAGGCTACCAAGATAATGAAGGAACTGGAAACCAATTCCTATGAGCATTGTTAAAGAGTTGTTTATCATGCATATAAGAAGACTAAGAAGATATGATAGCGATCTTCAGATATCTAAAGAGTCACATAGAGAACTAAATGGCTTTGTTCCCTTTGCCTAGGATGCAACTGTTTGAAATATACAGGGAATTTGTTTCAGGTTAGCTATAAGCAATTTCCTCACATTAATAGATGTCAACCAGTGAGATAAATATGAAGTGATATACTTCCCTTTGCTGGAATATTCAGAGGTTGGATACTAGCTGTCTTCTAGATTCTAGAATGTTTCAGCAGTTATTGCAATAAGAAGGTGATAGGACTGGGCAATCTTTGAGATGCCTTGCAACCCTTGTGATGGAATGATATACCATATTTTTCAGTGTATAAGACACCTTCCCCCCCCCTCCCCCAAAAAAGTGGGTGGAATTGTTTGTGTGTCTCACACAGCGAATGTTGATGCTCGCCCACCCATCGATTCCCACCCTTAGGCCTCTGCCTCCCAGCAATTTGCCTCTCTGTAGCAAACAGCCAACAGCCTGGACAGCTTCAGGACAGATTAGCACAAGCAGCTGATTGTCGGTTGGACCGGCCTCCTGACAATCAGCTGTTTCAGGCTGCAGGGATCCCCATTGCCTATTGCCACCCCTATGCTCCCCATTTTTGGACTCTGCATCCCATTTCCGGCCTCCGCACACCCCATTTTCAGCCTCCATACACCCCATTTTTGACCCATTTTGGGCAGCAAGGATCAGAACGGGCAGAAAATGGGGTGCATGGAGGTTGAAAATGGGATGCGGAGATAGCAATAGGTAATGGTAATACCTACAGCCTGAAACAGCTGATTGTCGGGAGGCTGATCCAACTGACAATCAGCAGCTTATGCTAATCAGGCTGTCCTGAAGCTGACCAGGCTGTTGGCTGCAAGGAGGCAAATTGCTGGGAGGCAGAGGCAGATTTTTTTTTCTTGTTTTCCTCCCCAAAAGCTAGATGTGTCTTATACTTTGGAGCCTCTTATACTCTGAAAAATACTGTAAATCCAATTCACTTTACTTTAAATTTGTGTGCTTCATTCTGAAGACTTGACTACACATTAATCAGTCCTGGCATATTGCATGTTAGCAATTCAGACTGGTTTCAGGGAGAAGCTAGTAGAGGCATTGTTTTGGGAAATCAATAGACTTGTGAAATAACTTAGGAAAAGAAAACAACCCACTTTTTGTGTCTGTTCCTACACATCTGCATTCTCATCTTTATAAAGGAGCAATGATGTCAAGGCTGCATTGTTCGTGCAATGCAGTTTGGAAATGAAGTTTTAATAAGCAAGCATTCAGCAGCTCTTTCTCAAATACATAACACTATACTCACAGCCTCGGTGCTGACATGTGCAAAGGAAGGCACATTAAATATCCCTTGGATAAGCTCTGGGGGGGCACTGACTCCAAGCCATAGAAACATATGTAGAGAATTTGCCAATAGGAATACTCCTCCTTCAGAGAGACGTTCTTCTGAGCAGCGAACAGCAGGAGGAATTGTATCTTTATTTACATCCATAGAATGCTGCGGGATAAAATTTAAGTTCTTAAATTCATTTCATTTTCAAAAAATAAAAATCCAAATAACTATAAGAGTAAATTTGATGTGGTGATTTAAAGCACGAGGGTCAAAAGTGGGAAACCATGAGTTTTAATCCTGCCTTATACACAGAGCAGGCTGGATGCCGTTAGGCCAGTTACAATCTCTCAGCCCTAGGAAGCAGGCAGTGGCATATCAATGACATTATATGGACTTGTCCAGATAGTTGCCAGCAACCAGAAGCTACCTGTACACATAAAAACCACATAATTAATACTGTAATTAGTCTTGGAATAGGCAATCTTGTATTGGTATGTAGGAAAAATATTGAGAGACAGAGCAATGAGACACAACCAAAGGAGGGTTGAGAAGATCAGCAGCAGCCTACAGACTACACTGAGATTAACAGATTAAAATTAACATAAAATACTGAACAATTAACAGCTTTATTAACTCTTTATACCTTTTAACCTTTCTAAATTTATATTTAACCTTTTCTGAAATATACATACATACATACATACATACATACATACATACATACATACATATATATATATATATATATATTCTTATGTTTTTGTGGGTATTTATATGTATGGTATTCAGCTTTGTTCAGGTATTTTCCCACGTCTTTATAGTTGTGCTTTTAAAGTTGTAGTTACGTTTCAGCAGATTATATGCTTTTTTTTCTGGTCAGGAGAAATATAATTCATTGAATCCAACTTTCCTTTTCCTAATAAGCTTGGATGCATAAATTCTGAATCAATCGAATGATGACTGTAAATCTATGAATTTAGGAGACTATTCTTACATTGGCAACTCTACATATTATGCGGTATATACAAAGAATAATACTTTAGGCACAAAAATGAGTGCAATATTCTTAAGATTAATACATTTTGCAAAATAATTTATTTTTGAGTGAAAATCTACCTGCAATTATCAGGTTTATGCAAGGGAACAAATTGTAAAAGTTGCTCTGATTTTTCTCTGCTCGACAATACCAGACAATATTACACAACTTACTATTGTCTGTCCGTTTTTGCCACTGAAGGGGGTGAGAGGGTCCCCAACTATTTGCTTATTGACAATAGCTACAAGTGATCCAGAGGATTTGTAATTGAGCAACATGAACTGTGCTTCCTCAGTGCCATGACACTATCATACTTATATTGGCTTTTTACAATCTCTGGGAGCTGAAGAAATTATAATGGTAGAACCACTAGCTCAGACAAATGGACTGACCAGCATTTGCAAGACTATGCTAGAGATAGCCTTGTGCCTTAGCCTACTGTACCATATTCTCCATGTCGCAACAGCTGCCCTGTGATATTGCCCAATATCTGCTGATAGCAAAACACTTACAATTGGCAAAAACTGTGGGTAGAATAAAAGTTGGGTGCTAGCAACATCCATTGACATGACCAGCTGTCTATGAAAAGTTCTTTCATCCGTGGGGATCTCTGACTTGCCCAACAGAACACAGCTTTTCAGAAGGCTATTCATGTAGACAGGAAGTACCTTCATTGAATCAGGGAGAATAAGCTGAAAAAGAAGAAAAGGCATCAGCTAAAACGTCTTGTCGTACTCCAAGTTTTCTCCAGCAGAATTTGCATCTGATTAGTCCCACAATCAACTGCTTTTGTCTGACAGACTTTTATAAACAAATATTAGTTTAATTTAAATGGTTTTCCTGTCTTCAAATGTCACAACTCTGTTTATATTTCAATCCATAAATCAGTGTTATGAGAAAAAGCATATTCAATAATTAAAACGAATATGAAATATATTCAATTCTGAATTTTTCTACCTGCCTAAACATTCTTATTTTGTACCTATAATATAAAAGTGAAATCTGTTTTTTGGTATCATATGCACACATTACAAATCAGGGATCACATGACTTGGGAATTAATCCAGCCTACCCAATTATAACTGGTCTTATGATCGGATCTTGGTAATTAGAAAAGGATAAATTTATCAAGTGATTTGAGTCTGAACAAAAGTGTTTGAATTTTTGAAAGTTGTACTTTTTTAAAAATACAGAAGTATAAATTCAAAATTGCAGTTCAGTTATAGGACAATAAAATATGTTTTCTTTTATGAAAAGAACATTCTGTTAGCCATATACCATACAAAGCAAAAATTGTTCTGAGATTTATATACAAAATTGCATGTACTTAAAAACTGTATTACATTATTTATAGCACAATGACATTTAGGGATTATCTTATCCTGCACATACAGAGATGCCAAGACTGTTGAAGGCCAAGATTTTAAGCAAGCAGTTGCTACAAAATGAAAATGCAGCATTATTGTGTAGCACATATGGCAATGATAAATACATTAAATATTTCCTCATAGTCAGCCTGGACTAATACTGAACATAAAAGGTGCTAGCTAAAGATGAAAAATAAAGGGTTAATGCTGAATTCTTCACTGTGCTTCTTCGCTGAATAATTAGGCTGGAATAAATGCTATTTTTGTGTTGTGGTTTTATATTTTTATATTGCATAATTTACAGTCCTGTCCACAAAATAATTGAGTAAAAATATGAGTGAAGAAGGATGTTTATTTCAGATTGCAATTTATGTCTTTGTAAGCTTATTAAAAATCAGCATAAGAAAACATGTTAACTTAAATCAGTTAACATTTGGAGGAAACAAAGCACAAAATATAATAATCTTGACTTGGATTCTAAATATTTTGTTCTTTAAATTGAAAAAAAAAATCCATGGAGCACAAACCATCCATATCCACTAGTTTAAAATCAATAATTGGAATAGTACCATGAGAAATTTTTACATTACAATTTTATCTGGCTGTGTCCACACTGAGAAAGTCTGTATTGTCTTCAGCTTGCTGCTTTATTTAACCACCATCCATCCAATTTCTAAGCCACTCAACAGAAAAATATACTATTCAGATAATTCTCAGGTTACAACAATTGGGACCCACATTTCTGTCATTAAGCAACACTTTGTGATATTATATAGAATACAACATAATATGATTGCATTGCATTGTAATGTCAATCTCTGTAATCACTATTGCCTTTGTGAACTGGGAAGGGAATACAACTTTTCCTGCTGGTTTTCCTATTGACCTTGCCAGAAAGCTGGCAGAGAAGATTGCCATTTACAATCACATGACCACAGTACACTGCAATCATTGTAACTGTGAACCAATTGCCAAACACCCAGAACTCCATCACGTGACTACTGGGGTTGCTGGGATGGCTGGAACTTTGAGGACCAGTAGTTGTAACTTCAAACCGTTGCTATAGAAGTAATCATTAACTGAGGACCTGTGTAAAGCACAGTTCCCCAAGGGAACAATGTGAAAAATAATCTTCTACATCACCCTCAATTTAGAATAGCCAACCAGACAACATGCCCAAAAAGTCCAGGAAAAAACCCATATTGCACACTAGTTTCAAATGGGGAAATGTTATTTATTGTTAGGCTAAGTCCCAAAAGGGACATAACAATCTAGCCCAAATTCAGTTCTTTATTTGCTTACACCACATAGATTGAAACTTGCCAGACTACACTACACTATGCTATCCTAAATTAATGGATAATCTAGAGCAGGGATGTTAAACTCAATTTTATTAAGGGCCGCATCAGGACTGTGGTTGATCGTGGGAGGGCTGGAGGGCATGGCCAACTGAGTGGGCATGGCCAGCTGGGTGAGTGGGCATGGCTAGCTTGATGCTCCTCCCCAAACTGCTGGCATGTTTCCTCTTTGTATTGGGTAGACCAGGCCGAAGCCACACTGCCCCAATATTTCTTCTTCGCATTGGATAGACTGGCTAAAGTCACGCTGGCCCAATATTTTCTCTTCGCATTGGGTAGACCAGGCTGAAGTGACATGAGCTAGCCTCATACATTTTCCAGGATGGTCCTGTGGGCTGGATCCAACCACATCCGGCCCATGGGCCTTGAATTTGACACCCCTGATCTAGAGGGTGGTTATACTAAATCTCTCTTTCTTCACAATTCAGCTCTGGATTGTGCTGTCTCTTATCTCAACTCCCCCCCCCCCAGGAATGTACTCCCTTCTTCCTGTTATTACTATAGTTCATCACATCGCTTCCTTTTTTGTAGATACATTCCAACATTGCTATCCCATAAAACCAAAGATGGAAAATCCCAGAACTAAGAGATCCAAGGATATGCTAATATTTGGTCTTGCTAGAGTTAAACCTGATTTTCTTGCATCCAGACCCAAACAGCCTCTCTATTTGCTGAGACAAGACTTGACAGCACCATTTTGAAAATTAAGCACCATATTCTTGAAATACATTTATATTCTATAATGGACTTCTGCAGCATATCAGATTTCAGTCTCTAAACACATTTAACTATAGGGACTGGGGCAGAAGGCTCACGAATGTTCACAAGCAACTAGTCTATTTAAGGGAAAAATAAAATTTGCATATGGAAATGCAATATTTCTGATCCTGATATCAGATAATTTTTGCTTACATGTTAAAATAATACCCAAATAATGCCCAAATAAAACTTCTATGGCTGGAAACATGAAATACCTGGCTCACTGCAGATGGACTAGCACAGTTCTTTCTGTAACATGCCAACATGCGAGCTGTTTGATTCACCAGGATCTCACGAACAGTCTTCAAGGGCTGGCTGAGAATGGCTTTATAAGCTATCATTATATAAAGAAGTGATAAAATATGTTATGTTAACCATTGTACCTTTTCACAGAAGAAAAAAATTCAGACTTCAGATATTTGAAAAAGTGTCATCGAATCTATTCTTTCTAAACAGAGTATAAAACTCTTTAATATTGGGATTAAATTAATAAACTGTGAGAAAATTATTCACCTAGCATCTATGGTCAACCTCAACAAAAATGGCCTATACTTTTGCTCCAATGCTATAATAGTGGCTTAAAAATAGTGCTCGATTAATATTACTATGATACACATAAATACTAAAGTATGAACTTATGATTTATCCAGGAACTTAAATTAGATATATGAAAAGCATTCAACAACTATTGCCAATTTACATCTTGTGCCAATTTCTGTCTTGTGCCAATCTTATATATCTATGACAGGAATTGGTTATTTCTGATTTTTAATACAATGTGTTTTATCAGATTTTAAATGTCCAGCATCACTTTCCAGCCTCCCTCCCCACTCCCAAATCACATATTATATGCTGACCTGATTTTGCAAAGAAATTTACTAGCGCATCAGTCTCACAGCTCTTGTAGATATCAGCTAACTGGGAACTACAACTGAGTCCAATGTTATGTATGCGCAGTCTTCTTTGACCATTCATGGATGTGTAAAGGACTGCACACTGCAATGACAAAATCAAGATGATAGATAAGTTAAAATGGTTAAGTTATTTGTATTTTCTACAAAGGTATTTCAACTTGTTTTTAAAACAGTAACTTGGGACACTGACTCAAAAAAAATATTTATTTATTATGTTTATTTATGCAGCCACCTATCTCACCATTACAACTTTGAATGGCACACACAGGGTTTAGAACTGGGTTGGCACTGTAACAGACTAAGATGTGAAATATTACAAGTTGAAAAATTCAGGTAACACATTATGACGAATTAGACCAAGCACCATTTTAAGCCAGCAACACTAAACTGACTTCCAAGGGAGTTCACAGAGGTCCTCCCTACCGCTATAATTTGACATGCCAGGGACTTAACTATTTTCTTCTTCATATGTACTTTATACTCAAAATTATATAACTAAAGCCTATGAATTGTAATATTTGTTCATTGATTTTTTGTCATGTAATAGTTTTCCCAGACTTAGAAAATTAAATGTCTCTTTAAAAATTATTATAGATGTTTCATGACTTACACTCACTTTCATTTAGTGTACCTGTGCCCTTTATTCTGAAGAAAGACACTAAAAACTTTGGTATGTTGGAGCTTCAAATATGGGCATACTTTACTAAGGAATGGGGTTTTCTTTGCCAAGAATCACTGTTTACCACGCTTACATGAAGATTTCTGATATTTTAAGGTTTGTGAATAATTGTCATAGTAGCAAAATGTTGAAATAACTTCGGAAATTGCTTATAACTGGCAGGAAAAAAGGAATGCAGTCTTGACAAATAAGTCTTCACTACCAATGAAGGTTTACATGTTACCTATATTTGAAAGTAAAGGATATCTTTATCACTTCTAAGATCAAAAAGTCCATAAACCATAACTATAACAAATCAGGATGTATAAAAGAACCGCCTACATTTCCTTTCAATGCTGCTGTGTTCCCCTACTATGACAGCAGCTGAAGCAGCACATATTATAAAGACACTAAGAAATAAGCTAAAGCCCCTGTCACACTGCACCAACGGATGCAAAGAGGATGTAAAACGGACAAAAAAGCTTGCCATCCCATTGGAAAACGCGATGTACTCACTGCCTCGCGTTTTTGTTCCTCTTATCGTCCAGCATCCGTCGTATTGACGTTTCATCCTGACGCATCAGAAACGTTTGAGCTGCTCAAAACTTTTGCGCACGGAAAATGTAATCCAATTTGTCCGCCTAAACGCATACGCGCAAACGCATCCGTTCTGCATCCGTTACGCATGCGCTATATGCCGCTAGGCTTCCGCTTGCGCATTGCCCGCCCTGCAACTCGCATGACCGCTCGGACACAGGGAGGAAGCGGAAACGATGCGGAACGGATGCAGAACTAAGAACGGATGAAAATGAAGGAAACAAAGCGTTTAAAAACGGAAAAAAATGGTTCGCAGAGGGCGACCTATCTTCAGAATTAGAGGGATGTCTACAGGATGCCTTAGAGGATGCCTAGAGGATGCAAAGGGACACCTATACTGCTAGAAAGAGGGGGAGGAACACATCTGGATCTCACTTTAGAACAGCAGCCTGCGGTGCGGACCTCCTGCAGCCCTTCATCTGGCTCTTCTCTTCCACAGCATCCAGTCATGTCACACGTAGATCGTAACGACAGTCTTTTTGGCACCACCATACCCTTCCTGCAACAGTGCGAGCATCTACAGGCTCTGTGTGAACTCTACTACGGGAAAAGAAAAGGGGCGCCACGCCCCAAGAAAGAAAAAAGCCCGTCTGGGTACGAAGAGATGGTTCGCAGAAGAGCAGAAGGACGGGACTGTACAACAAGCTGGATGGTGCACGCTCCAGGAGCGGAAGACATCTTATCGGGCATTCCAGAACTTCATGAAGTTCGGCCATGTTTTGAACGAAGTTGTGGCAGGCAGCCTGACACCACGCAGGTTGAGCCAAGACATGACACGCAACTTCTGGCATCCTGGAAACCTGGGCTCAAGGTGGCACTCACTCTGTGCACCTGGCTCCAGGGACCGAACCTACAGGAGCATGCATGTACGCTGGAGGGTGCCACCACAACCCAATCAGCATTGTGCGTCAGAGAAGTGGTGCAGGCCATCATCAAAGAATACAAGGAGGAAGCTCCTCCAGTGCCCTCCACTGAAGAAGGAGGAAGAAAAGTTTGCAGGGCAGTGGTATCAGAGGTGGAACTTCCCACAAGCTTCCGTCAGTCGGATGCACCGTTGGAGTCCATCGATGGCAAGCAGCGTGAGCCTGCAAAGCTCGCCGCCAACTCTGGGGAGTCGCACTTATTCTGCACCTACAAGGCTTCTTCAGCATCATTCCTTTCACACATGGTCGAGGTGCTGAGACTACACACGTTTCATCCGGTACAATCGATGCTTATGGTAGACAGCTCATTCTTCAGATCGCCCAGGTAATGCAATGCAGTCAGCCTCAAAGAGGACTGGAACGCAACCTTCATGCGTGTCGGCTTCCAATCCAGAATCCATTGCCACAGTAACAGCAGGCAACGTGGATGGCGTCCTCACTTCATCGTGGTGGGATGACGCCTTCTCCTCAGAACCTACCTCAATGAGCACCTACATCCTATCCGTAGAGGTACTCCGCAAACCGGTTGAAGCAGAGGATCTTCGAACTACTGTGTTCGTCCCAGGAACGGGCGGGTGGTGGAGGACACTTTGGCATCCATGGCCAACAGGTTCAGGTACTTCTCAACACTCATGCATCACCGACTCCAGCCTGTGAGGAGGATCTGAACCTTTTGCAGTTCTGACAGCACAATATCATGCGCACGACCCACCGTAGAGACGCAGTCTTGCAGACAACGACACTCGTGACCTCCCAGCAAGGCAATGGGGAGCTGGAGCCTGGGGAATGGAGGCAAAGGGCGAATACCTGATAGACACTGCATGGATGGCAAGGCCGCAACAGAGCCTCAATGAATGGGAGATACGCAGCGCAAACTTCCCCTGAAAACACTGGTGCAAAGCTCCGCCAGCTTGAGGAGCGGTGGATAAGAGGATGGATACAAGTCTTAATGGATCTTCCTTCAGCCTGTCCATGCACACTGTGACAGATTGGCCATGTATGTTGATTGGCCTCACAATTGAACAGCGCATTTAATAAAGAGTTGCTGTTTATGTTGACCATGTGTTGATGATTGATTATATCATTATTGGTAATAAAAGGTGATAAGGTGTGGCACGGAGGGGGGGTGGACCATACACCCACTATGCTTGCATCTGCGAGTTTTATCTGATCCCCACAGCTATTACCATGTCCCAAAGTGTATCCCCTGGCGCATACTCACAGGTATCCGCCCACTAGATCCACAGTATCTTAGAACCCATACCCACAAGCATGCAAAGGCTTAAACTGTTCTAAAAAGTTTCACCAATCACTTTATTGAAACAAAGAAAGAAGCACAAGTGTGTGAAAATCAAAATAGATTTTATTAACAACAGCTATAAGACAAAAATGAGTCCTCTGGCACTCCTCTTGGTTCCTCAGCAATCCTAGGCGTGAAGGGTGCAAGTGCTGGTGGGAGGTGGCTGTGCTGGAGTGCTTGTCTCATACTCCAAGAAGCCAGACAGCAGAAGCCCAGTCCCAGAAGAGTGAGTCCCCGTTGCGCAAAAGCCCCAGGAGACCAGAGTGAGGGCCAGGGGGGGAGGAGTAGCCTGTCCCTTCTTGCAGGCTGGACAGCAGATGGCTGAGGCTTGCTGTGGCACTTTTCGCATTGGTGTGTGGGGTTTGCTGGCTATTGGCAGGGATGTGCCTGCAGGAAAAACCCAAGGCTGCAGGAAAAGGACCACCTCGCCATGGCGGCAGGCACCAAAGGCTACGCCAGAGGCTCTTATGCATCAGGCAGGCACCAAGGCTTAGTTTTGCATGGAGGCTGCAGGGGGCCACAGGCCACGCCAGGCATAGGCTCGGTAGAGACGCCAAACGTCAGGTGAAAAACAGTCACTCGGCTAATTGGCAAGCACACGCCTGATGGAGGCAGACAGACAACAGCGAGGGCGTGGTCCGAGAGACGGGACGAAGAGCTGGCAGGCGAGTGTCAGATATGCAGAGGAGCTGGCAGGGAGGCGTGGCTCAGAAGCCGGCCGCACGGCAGTCTGGCAGGTACAGAAGTTTTGCAGCAAGGACATCAGTGGCAGGCAGGACAGGCAAGGCAGTCGATGTGCTCTGGCCTGCAGGATCTTTCCTCTGAATGGGTGACCTGCTTCGGAGCTCGCTGCGTCCGTGTTATTATCCTCCCGCGGGGTACTTGCGCAAATGCATCCCCACGCATGACGAAGTTGAGCGCCCAGCATCCGTGTAGAGTATTTCAGCGTGCTATTTGCGGTTGGAGACTTTGCCCACGTGCGCGTAGGGCCTCCCCAGTAAGGGTCTCAGGCAGAGCGGACTCTCGGCCCGCTCTGCAAATGGACGCGATATACCTCCAGTGCGGACTGGGCCGGATATAGAATATTCATGAGTAGGTCCATGGTCTAATGGACGTGTATCTGCTCGCACAGCGAAGTCTGGTGACTGATATAGCGCTGTAATGCGCGTATAGAGTGCGTGTTGAGGATGCTCTGCTGAGACCCGCCCCTAGTAAGCCTGGGCGGATTGCGCCACTCGCGCTATCCATGCAACTACCATCCTAGGCTTCGTTCCACAATCCGCTATTCCATCTGCTCTGCATCCTCCCCGCGATCCGTGTTATCAGCGCTCCGAGTTATAACAAATTTTGCCCTTTTGAGAGTGGATAACAAGGATGGAACCATTGTTGCTGTGTCGTTTATGTCGTTTGCAATCCATTGGCCAGTGTGACAGGCTTAAGGACAAATGTTGTCATCATAGATAGGAGTTTACTGAAGGTGGATGGGAGCTTTATCTACTGTGCTATTCATAGTATTGTCATAAACGCTAAGATTAGCCTCTCTACGAGGACAAACAGAAGAGCGCTGCATGACACAAAGCTAGTGTTTGACACAACACTGGTGGTTCCCACTAACACACAATGATTCCAATGATAATTCTCATCATGCTCCATTTGGGCATATGTCAATTAAAGTAAGCGTAGCCCAGAATGATGGCATTTGTTTCCTGAGGTTAAATCAACTGTTCATATGTTAGGGAAGTCTAGATACAGTGTGCAGGTTGCTCATACTGCCTGTATGTCAATTATGCATTGCAATGTAACAGTTAATATCATTCCGCAAGACACCAAAAGAGGCATGTGATCTAGGAACTTCTTACTCCTGGATTAAAAGGCCCCACGCATCTTCACTCAATTTTATCATCGTGCCATTGAACTCCACGTCCAGCTTTGTCACAATCCTATTGGCTGCCAGTTCACATCTGTGGTATTGTTCACGTTAAAATAATCCCAGGAAATCTCGTTGCTCTAAACACTAAGAGATGATAAGTTACTACAGTTATATAATAAGCCACCAGCACCATTTTTGCAATAGGTAAGATTAGCTGATTACTGTCAAGAGGACATAGTTTTCGGATTCACCCACCCATGACAATCTGCATCCTCTTTAATGTGGAGAAAGCTGATTCTGTTACATAATAAATGAGTCATTACTTAAGAAACATTAACCTGAAACCAGCGAAAAAAATATATTCGTAGCTGAAGCAGGACGATCACGAAAACTTCACCTTTCAAAAAGAAAAAGAGTTTGAATTGAGATATCAATGACATTTTGGCGTTTCAATGTTCCACTATAATTATGCCAACAATGATGGACTTTATTGCACCCCCCCCCTCTATCGTCTATTGAAGTTTCAGAGGAAACCAGGGTGGTTTCTCATCGAAAAATTCAAGCCAATCCAGAATGCGTTTGGAAAGATTTTACAGATTTTACATCGAGGTTTTACTAATTCCAATGCTATTCAATTATTGTTCAGTAAAAAAAAGACAGTATCAAGCTACCATGCGTAAAACCATAAGTAACAAACAAGCAAATAAAAATATCTATTAGTAATTTAACATAATATGGTACGGTGGCTACGCGCCAACGAACTTCTCATAATTGCATAAAACCACTTTTTTCTATCTCTTTGCGCAGTTTAAGACATTGACTGGCTGTCAGAATGTATGAAACAAAACAAGAGATTGGGAAACTTGACTAAATAACGGTCTAGCCGCTGGATGGAAAAGACAGAGAGACATAGTGGTGGATTATACACCACGTATAAGGGAGATATAACAGCACTCACACACTCACTCCTAAATAGAGAATATATTAGTGTAAATACATGGAGATCTTCGCTCTCTTACATTCTCACATGGTCCTGCGCAGATTATATAAGGAAGAGATAGATATACGAGCTCACGAGGAGAGCATGGGACATGCAATTTAGAAGAAAACATATTCTTTTATAGGTGGGTGGGAGAGAGACAATATAGAAAATAGATCTCATCTTTAATATCTAAAGAAGAGCTTTAGAACGGGTAGACTAATGTCGGTCGGAAGCCAACATAAGTGAGAGCATGTTATTTATGCGAAGTGGCAATATAGGGTAATACATTAGGGAGGAAAATATGTAAGATGTTCATAATCTTACAAAATTATATGTTGTCTCACATCTTGCGTCATCATAACCTAGAGACGCATAGGAGTGTCGATTAAACTATATGTTAATATCCTGGAGGAGTGGGAGTATAGTAGGTTAATGACTGACACTGCACTAAAATAAATGGTTCCCGTAGCAGTCTAGGACCTATAAGGCATAGAGGCCGTTGAAGGTCCCATATATTTCTTTATCCTATTTGGAGATGGAGAAGAAAATCAATTAAATTTTAGTTCCAGCTGTATAAAAGGCTGCAAAAACTAAGTTATTTTACTCATTGCTAAGAAAGTGGAATATGTATTGCATTCTAGTTTTTATTTGTTTCCTATGAGAATGCGTGCAAAACTCCCTCATGATTCTCTCCACAGAACATTGTGAAATAAGTTCGGGCAGTGCTATGTCTGAGACAAGCTCTTGATTTATCAACGCAGCTAAACTCTGATGCGATGAATCTGAACCTTCTATTCTTTGGTACTATTCAACAACTGCATCACTTGCAGTGCACATTTTCCAGAGTATTATAATAACCGATTTTCCATTGCCCCAAAACGGACAACATACTTTTATCCTATTATAGGGAGGATAATCTCAGTTGCCAGAAGTGTACTGCATAGAATTCGCTGAGACCATCGTTGTGTATTTAGTAACTACTGTGGACGCAGAACTCACGAGCAGAGGTGATACAGGAGCCACTTTCGCGCTCGGCATTTTGGGGGGAGGGAATGCCTACAGAGAAAGGTGTGGCTTAACACAGGAGTATACACCGTCAGGCACTAAGTTATACTCTTTAATAGAGAACTATTTGTTATTGCCAGATGATGAGACATGTATTTTCGTTAGATCAGGTTCCTAGCGTACTATATATATCTTGATATAACACTCAGCGGATCTATGTTGGAGCTCTTACAACGTGTTAAAGAATTTTATAGTTTCAGTTTTTGTGATGGAAGTTTATCCTGATGTTTGACACACGAGCACATTGTGAACTGGGAATGAGATTGGAGTGGGAAATGATATGTGTTTATATTATATTTATTTATTATTTTTGTTTGTTTGGTTTTGATTTGTCATCGCATTACAAGGTAAAGGCTATGAAGTATATACATAGTTATGAATACCCGAAAATGGGTACATAACAAAAAATGAACACAGTAAAATAGAGCAGGGGAACAGTCAGGCACCGTTGGTGCGCTATGCACGGCCCCCTACAGACCTCTATAGAAAGAGTGAAGGTCAATAGTGACAGTCTAAGGTAAGTTTATTGGCGGGTTTGGGAAGAAAACCACCAGAGTCGGTAGAGTATTCCAGACATTGACCACCTCTGTTCTGAAGTCGTTTTCCTGCCAATCAAGTTTGGTGTGGGTTAACCTTGAGTTTGTTATCTATTGTGTGCTTCTTGTGTTGTTATGGTCTGAAGTCTGAAGTATTCATTGACATAATAGAGACTCATTGCAATGTTATGATTTTATATACACCTCACTGGACTTAGATAGATTGACGAAGCATAATCTCAAGGTTTTCTAGTCGAGAATTTTCAAGTCTGGTGGCATAAGTATTCTGGCAACGAGTAGAGGGAGTGGAGAACTCTTCTCATTCCGTTGAAAAAAAAAAAAATTATCGGAGTTTATTTTGATCATCTGGACTTTCTCACTGTGGGCTAATCATCAGATACGTAAATTGGGTTCCAGAACTGGATGTGGCTATACTTTGAGTAATTGGTCTAGCAAATGTTTGTATGCTCTAGTATAGTAGTGTGGATATTACCAGAAAAAGCTACGTAGGATTAAGATTAACCTATCATTCGCATTATTCCGTCGTGCCAGGCAACTCTATGCCTTTTTGAGCTTTGTAGTTAACAGTGGCTCTAAGCACTATAGAGTCGATTAGAGATGAGTATTCCAAGAATGTTCTTCTCTACAGAGCTTTGAAGTACAAAAGTCAACGGAAGAATCTGGACTACTTAGCTTGTATTTTATGTTTTGGATTTGTATATTGCCATCTCTCAAGGAAAAAAATTTATTATGAGATTTGAAATTGCCATGTTTTTTGACATTTCTGCATATATAGTCCAAGACTCTTTTTGAAGGGTAGCAGTATTGCTTGTAGGATTGAAGAACTTTAGCATCATCCAGCAAAAGAACGCAGTTGCCTCTTTAATATGATACGGAGGTCATTTTATGTAGGATATGAAGAGAGTTTGTCCTAGAACCCTTGAGGGCAAGCAACCACTATTGGACAGGATAAGATTTTGATAAGACACTATCCTAATTTTGACCAATTTTGTTGTCTGTTTGACAGGAATGCTTCTATCCAGTTAGAGTTGTTCCAGCAGATACAATAAGATTTTAGTTTTAGGAGTAGTTTGTTTGTGTACCACCTGAAACTGGAAGGCTTTATAGAAGTCTACCTGTAAGAATTGCGTCTATTGTTTTGCCTGATTGTAGTTGTGTAGGTTCCATACTGTCTTTGCAGTGTTAAGAGTTGCAGATGGGATGACCGTGTGCTTTGTGACCCATAGGTTGGCGCAAGGACGGTCCTGAAAGATTTTTTCAAAGATTATGCTTAGGAGGTTCAGCTATGGCAAGTGGATAGCTTTTTAAGGAGTAGGGCACATATTTCCGTCCGGTCCCAATAGATAGGATGGTTTTAGATTGTGTCGTGCTTTTTCAACATTGTCTTCTGTAAAATCAATTACTGCATTAGATCATTGTAGGTTGTCTGTATTTCGGCTAGGAAATACTGGCATGATCCATTGCTGTGTTACAAATACTGAGCCAAAGAATGTTTGTTAAGAGGTTGGCTTTTAATGGTTTCGTCATTGCAGTCTTTACCATTAGGTCCTATCAGGGGTGGCGATGGATATTGAGTCTTTCTAGTGTTGTTTACAGAAACTGTAAAAAGTGCGGTTGGAATTGGTGCATAGAAAGTTTTTCCTCTTGTTTAATGTGATGATTGATGCTTCAGTCCTTGTTATCTGATGGCAATAATTTTTGTATCGGCTTTTGAAATTGACAATGTGAACCAGATTTTGTTTTTCCACCAGAGTGATCTGCTTTTTGGATTGGAAGTTTCCTTATTGTTATGGGTAATCTGTTTTTTGGTTGTTGTTTTTTTTGGAGTTGTTGTTGATACATATCAGTTTGATGACTCTTTTCGATTCAAGTAAAAATATGTTGTAATGGTCTTCAACAGTGTTGTATCCAGTAAATAGAGCCTTGCCCTATCAGGGTGAGAGATCATTTCTATAAGATCATAGTTGCCATTTTGTGAGTTATAATTGGGGATTACATCATTGTGCTGATTTTGATGTGGGTGTATGTTGAGAAAAAGTAATCATATGTGGTCACTGCTGGGAAAAGGGTTTAATTTAGTCTGTATTTCGCAAATTAAAATTGAACGTATTCGCAGAGATGAATCGAGGCAGTTGTTTAGTCTCGTGTTGCTTGGTTACTAGTTTGTTCCAGTCAGATTTGTAACAAGCATTGTAGAAGGATTGCATGTATGGTTCAGTTGTACGAGATGTCATTTAGGGTGTCAGTCAATATGAGGTAGATTGCCAGCACCAGAAGATAGAAGTGGTGTGGGCAGGATGTGCATGTAGTAGTGTCTTTAGCTTGCATGTTAACATGTCTTCGATGTCATAATCATGGTGCTCGTGTAACATAGTCATAATCAAAATGTGATATTAAGGATAGTTCACAGATGTCAAGGATCTCAGGAAGAGCAAGCTCTGGGTAACTGCATGCTTTTCAGATGTAAGACTTTTTATAAGAAGATAGCACACCACCTCCTCTATGGATATTTTATTATTAATTATATTTATTATTATTTATTTTATTATTTATTATTATTAATTCTATTATTATTATTATTATTATTATTATTATTATTATTATTATTATTATTATTATTATCATCATCATCATCATCATCCAGTGGAAAGCTTTCCAGAATATATTAAGAAGGATTTTAGGATGTCCCCAGCATATTTCTGTTCCTACTGAAGGTGGAAGTTGAATAACAGAGAATTCATTCTGCATTTATCAAAATTAGAAACTGATTCCCTTTGTATAGATCACAGCTTTGGGGATTACTATATAAGCTTGCTGTTAGCAAATTGTCATCAGATTACACAATAGAACTTATGACTCTTTTATCTAACTATGTATGCATTTCAATTTAATATATACATACATGCATATACATATATACATGCATACATACACACATTTAAAATGCACTGAAATCTTGAAAACCTGGAAAAATCTAACGAGATTTCAGGAAAGAATCCATTTTTGGCCACTTACATTTTTTACTTTATTTTTGCAGCTGTTACATAAACCATCTGTCAAGGCTGACTTATAACACACCTCTGGTTGCAACTTGACAACAGAAACAAAGGGAACGGAGAGGACAATTCTTGGAATATATTGGGAGCTGGGAGGGAGGTGAGAAATTCATGTGAGCTGTTTGCAGTCTGAGAAGCTCCGGATCTTCAAGGCCATGTTATGAGAACCTTCTGAAGGCATAGAACATTTTCTCAAAATAAAAAGAAAGTATTGGATTTTTGGACAATGGTTAATGGGTGGTTCAAATAAGAAAAAGTGGCAATTAACTATGCTGCTTTTTGTGTGAAAACCTCAGAGCTACTGTTGCTTCTTCTGTGCCTGTATGGACCTATCAGTAAAATTATACTCTTGGTAAAATAATGTCCCAGAAGTTGCTTTTGCTATATATGCCAATAGGAAAACTGACACCATCTACAATATCTTCCAAGTGATCTACAGACCTCAGGTTGCAAACTACTGAAACATAAAAAGAAGCTTTTGACAGTTACCTGAAAATTGTTGTACTTGTACAATGTTCCTCCAGTATGAAAAGTCACAAGGCCCATGGAAGCGATATCTGCATACTGGTTTGGGAAAAGAAATAGATTTACACAGCAACCGTTGGCAACACAGTCTTTGGCTAAGGCCTCATAAATATTTGTCTGGGCCTGAAACAGTGTCTGGAGAATATAAAAGAATATAAAAGAATTAAGCATTTTAAGTAACCAGCAAGCAAAAGAACAAGATGTTGCAAAGAATAAGGAGACAAACAAAAACATATATGAAATTAAAATATAGTTTTAAGAGCTAAACAATTTTAACAAGCATAAGCATGAACCAAAAAGGCAGCTGCAGGTTTTCTTGAAAAGAATATACTATCTATTTCAGGTACTAATCAAATATATAAATGTATTAAGAAAAATTTACACAAATATGTTCATTAACTGGAATAAGTAGTCTTCGCTTACCAATGGTAACTAATTCGCTGTGCCTACTAATTTTGTTAACTTTGTTGCTAAGCATTGAGATTGTAAAGTACAGTGTTATGTGACTGCGACGATTTATGACTGAAGTTTGGACAGTCCCAGTTGCCATCATAAAGCAAATCCCATACAGCCACAGCATCCTGCAACCACACAATTGCCATTTGCTACTTCCAGCCAGCTTCCCTATTAACTTTGCTTGTTGGAAGCCTGCAGTGAAAGTCACAAACGGCAGTTACATGACTGTGAGATGCTGCACTGTTGTAATTGTGAGCTGGTTACCAAGAACCTGAATTGCGATCTGATGACTGCAAGGATGCTGCGAAGGAGGGAACCATGAGAACCTGTCATAAATCTCCCTCATTTGGTGCCATTGTAACTTTCTTTGCTGGAATGAGTGGATATGAAGTGAATATTACTGTATATATCACTGACACAAATTAATTATTTGAAACAAAATTTTTGTGAGACACAAATGCAACTGAAACTCTTCTGGGAGCAGAAGATGCTGTTGGCTAAGTCCAGAGAAAGCTGAAAGCTCTGCTAAGGTTTCCCTTCTCCTTGTAAACTCCTTACAGCCTTCTGGATGAAGAACTTTTCTACCAGAGAATTCTTAGTATCACTAAGCATCCAACCCTTGCCCAACTCCAACTACTACAAAAGAGGGTGATCATTTTTAATTAAGATAGCTCATTAAGGCAAATGATCCAAACCTTCATATCACTCATTTTACAGTAGAGGTTTCCCACCCAATATTTACTTTCTTCTGTCTCCCAAGCAAAGGGTTTTTTTTTTAAAAAAAGAGGATCTTAGATATCAGTGTCCTAACCTATATGGCGATATTGGTTAAAAAAACAGATCTTTAAACTGGTTGATTAGGGGGAAAAAACTCAGTTTCCAAGCCAAAAAAATATCAGACAATGAATTAGAGGCAACTCCTAAGAAGGGCCTATTCTGGTGGGAGAATTGAATTGTTGGAATCCATGGCCTAATATGGGAGTTTCCTTCATCTGCCATGTTATGAGAGAATCTATATATGTTTTCATGTTTTATTTGATCATCAATTGTATGCTATTTTTCGAGTTAGATATTTAAAATTCCTACTTCAATGAATAGCTCACGAGGACTTGAATCATAGATTCCCCTATTTCCTCTTTGACTCTAATATATATGTTGTTAGCAGAACTGCAAAGCTAATAGACAAAGCAGTGGAGCTAAGAATGTGCTATATTGAAAGTCATGGTATAATGTAAAGGTGATATATTTATTCGAACATTAATTCTTTGTATTTCACCAGATATGTATTTCATTATTATATTTTCTTTTAGCTATTTTATAGAGTTTACATTTTATTTTAAATATGGTTATACATTTAACTGATTATCTATCTCTCTATCTCTCTAATTTTCTATCTATCTATCTATCTATCTATCTATCTATCTATCTATCTATCTATCTATCTATCTATCTATC